>JAPDSC010030434.1:0-15259 GCA_026290005.1 Latrodectus geometricus | reverse complement strand
TAACGAGACAATAATCATTGGTTGACTAGCATACATTGCCTACATCGGGAAGGGGTTTTGGAGAGTTTTGTGTTGATCTGTGGTACCATTAGCCGAGCGAAAATGTTGCAGAAGAGTGACATTCATTTTCAGTGTATCTAAGCCGTAGCTTGTTGGTTAATTACCAGCTTCATTAAGCATAGCTGCACGTCCACGAACTTTCATGATGACATCCTGGAAATCACACTTTGTGAAGCTCCAATGGCTTCAATTGTGTTTGGTCTCCCATCGACAACTCTCCAAACTTTTTGATTCGATTAAACGACTTCTGTTGAGACATCGCATTCATTGAAACAACACGCTTGAGCGCCGCGGTGGTCTGGTTGGTTAGGCGTCGTTCTCATTACCAAAAGCTGGTGAGTTCGAATCCCAGCTTAGCCGAAGATCCGTCGTGTTCACTAATGGCGACTGGAGTACGTAAAATATGTCGAGTCGCAATGTCTTCCATGTTCCCATTCCAAATTAATACCTCTGGGGGTGGTTGGTGATAGGCTATGGAGATTCTCTGGTTTCAATCTCTAAATTGGAAGATTCAGATGGTGCTGACATCCATGAGCCAAAAGTCGTATTTGCACCTTCGTATGAGGTTGATCTATTTAAAAAATAGAAGACGCTCTCTCTCTCTCTAACTTCATTCGCCTAGTCTGGACGGGAGGGCTTGGCATTGCCAAGTGTCATTAGATACAAGAACAACATGTTTGTGATGAATGTCGATCATACTTTTCAGCATTGTTTTACACTAAGTTGAAAAAAACTCGATAGCGTAGCAGCTAAAACATCGTTATCAATGACAAACACAAAACTTGGATTTTGCAATGCCTGAATATGACAAAAAAAAATTGTATTTGTCACTCTTCTTCCATTTTATGCAAAAAATATTTAAAAAATCCTTATACTATTATTTTATAAGACTTAAAATATTCTTTAACTGTTTTGAGCACTGTATGTAGACACCCACCTTGTCTATTGATCAGCGTGCTAAACTCCGGATAGGGAGGTCATTGGTTCAAATCCCGGTTTGAGCATGGATATACTTTCTCTCTTCTCTCCTGTCTGTGTCCTTTCCTTATATGCATGGAGTATGAATGATTTCCTACCCTAGAATATAATAGATACATGAAATTTATTGTAAAATAAATTAATTTTGATAAAAATAAATTCTTAAAGTTGGCCATTCATGAGTATTTTCTTCTATAATTTTCCATTTATAAAGTAAAATTTATTAATTTTATAATACTTTTGGAGAAAATAGAAAATCAAAATTTTCGTGCTTACTTATTATTTTCTGTCAATGAATGTTCAATAGCAAAATAACTGTAGACAATAAATTGTAATTTAAAGACTTACTGTTCTCTCACTTTCCGTATTTTATTACAAATAACAGCACAAGTTTTTATTCTTTCACTATGATTAGCCAGAGCTTTCTTATGTTGATGGAAAGACTTATCTTCGAAGCTATAATTAACCCTTCACGGCGTCAACGATTTCCAGATATATATGGCTTATAATAGGATGGTATGAGAGATGCAGTTACGATGTATATATATTATTTTGGGACTATATTTCTCTTTGAATTGGGATTGAAAATAAATTTCCCGATTTATTTTCTTTGTAAATGTTTTATTAAAAAAGAATAAAGATATAATATTCTTAAGAGTTGAGCATATTTTAAATTTATTTATTATCATAGATTTATTTACGTATATGATTTTTAACCTAACATATGTCAAACTTTTATCCTATTATTAATTATAAAAATAAAAAGGGAAAAATTTAGGGAAAAAACTTTGAAATGAATTATTCGATTCTGTTTGTAAGCATATATCGATAAGATTTCATAAGAAATTGCATTGTGTTTGCCGTTAACGGTAATTAAGAAAATATTAAGATTATTAAGAAATTAAGAAAATTGTTAATATTTTAATATTAAAATTATTAAAATATTAAGAAAATTGTAAGAGGTTATATAGCACTTACATTTAGTGAAATGCTTGTATTAGTTTGGGGAAAAAGAAATCCATTATTTTTACGTGAACTTTTTGTAACTTCTTTCAGATTCGCTTTTAAAACAGTTTCCATGTAGATTTTTAGGTCTTGTGTGAAGCTACGACTGCTGCATGCTGTCAAGTTTGATAATTTTTGATATTTTATAGCCATTCTCGACGATGTTGTATCCATGCGAGGTGCATCTTTAGCATCCAAATACCCAAACGGAATCGACGAAACCAAAATTGTGCGTAACTGGTTGTTACAGTCTATATAGGACGATAAACACCTTTCACAATTTTAGCCACCGGGTCAGCATTTTCGCCATTATAAAAGAAAAACTAGAATGTATCGAATTTTCTGTTTGTTGTCTTCTATTTTAAGAACCTTGTACTCATAACTGAATGAATCAAACAAAAAACCGCAAGAGAATATTTTAGTGTCAAATGTCACCTTTCCAACGAGCATAAATCTGAAATTGTTTGATAGATACCTCACGAGATATCGATCACTACAGACGTCTACAGAAAAAATAATGAATAAATTTTTCCCAAACTAATATTTATTTTAGACAATTATTCTAATATTTGATCTATATTTAAAAGAAATATTCTCAGTAAAATATCAAAGGTAAATAAAAAAATAAAGTTGAATATTCAAAGTTCAATTAATACGAAAAGGTAAACATAAACAATGATTTATTTTTCTTATTTATCAAGCATTGGTTATATTGATTTTTATAAAATTTTTATACATTCATGAATAATATTTTATTTAAGACTTATATTATCTTGATATATTATTAAACTAACTGAATGCATCACTTTCACTGCATTTTTTTAATTAATTTTAAAACTGTATTAATGGGTTTGTTGTTTACATCTGACGCATCGCATACTGACTCAGTTTAGATGATCATGTCTTGTGAAATAGAGATGATAATCACATTCGAACTCATGTTTACGAATTTGTATTTTACAAAACGAATTTGTATTTTATTCTTCCACCACCTCCACCCCTGAGAGGGATGAGATTTATCTAAGGCGTAGTTTTAGACGGCGAGAGACAGTGATCACGTCTTGTGAAATTGAGGTGATAACCATATTCGAACTCATTTTTACGAATTTGTATTCTACAAAACGAATCTGTATTTTATTCCTTTATAAGTCCTTATGAATAGTAAAACGAATATGTATTTTACTCATTTATAATTCTAAAAACATTAAAACGAATTTGTATCACATTCTTTTATAATTATAAGAATGATTAAGCGAATCTGTATTTTATTCCTTTATAATTCTAAGAATATTGAATCGAATTTGTATTACATTCCTTTTTAATTGTAAGAATGGTAAAACGAATGTGTATTCTATTCCATAATAATTTTAAGAACAATAATTCTAAGAATAGTAATACGAATAATAATAGTAATTCTAAGAATAGTAAAATGAAGTTGTATTTTATTACTTTATAAATATTAAAAATGGTAAAATGAATATGTGTTATATTACAATTATAAAAATGGTGTATATAAAACGGATATGTATTTTATTCCTTTATAATTCTAAGAATAATAAAACGAATATGTATTGATAATTGTCACTCATTTCCGAATTCCTAAATAGGTTATTCAAGTAAAACTACTCTTATATGATTATACCAGTAGTAAAATGAATTTTCCTTTATAATTCTAAGAATGGTAAACGGAATATGAATTCTATCCCTTATAATTCTAAGAACGATAAGAATAAAACGAATATGTATTGATAATTTTCAAACTCATTTTTAAAATTCCCAAAATGGTTATTCAAGTAAAAATAAACTTATATGATTATACCAGTAGTAAAATGAATTTTCCTTTATAATTCTAAGAATGGTGAACGGAATATGAATTCTATCCCTTATAATTCTAAGAATGATAAGAATAAAACGAATATGTATTGATAATTTTCAAACTCATTTTTAAAATTCCCAAAAAGGTTATTTAAGTAAAAATAAACTTATATGATTATATCAGTAGTAAAATGAATTTTCCTTTATAATTCTAAGAATGGTATAACGATTTGGTATCCTAAGTAGAGTGTAAATACATGTTGTGTAATATTGTTTTCATGCGATATGTACTATGTTTGTCTGTCAATTCATGTGTTCTAAATAAACTGCATTTTTTATGTCGAATGTTTGCCAAACTGTCAACATGGGATGCGCTGCTCCTTTTTTCCAGTTGGACCATAATTTGGTGTAAGTCCAACTTCCTCAATACACACATACCATAGGTACCCGTTTAGAGGTTAAGCAAGCATTTATACTCCTTTCATATAGGGAAAGAACAAAAAAAGGAGTGAGAAGAAGTACATCCATGCCCGAACCGGGATTCTAACCAGGACCTCCCAACTCGCAGTCAGGCACGCTAACCACTAGACAGGGTGGGCGGCAAACAGCATTCTTAAGGCATCATACCTAATTTTAATGTCAAAAAAAATCCGTATGAAAATCTTTAACAAAAAAATTCATATAAAGTATTTTTTCTTAATTTAACCTGTTGATGAAATAAAATCGAATAATTATATAAAAATCCTATGTTGAAATTACTTCAAATTTAATAAACCTATAAGTATAAAATCAGACTCTGTAATTTACAAAAAATAATTAAAATAATGCAATCTCAATTAGAAAAACTCGTCTTAAAACCGATATACTGATGTTGCTTGTATATTTCTTAAATTCATTGTTATAATAACAATAAATTCAAGATAATATCAATATCCAAGATAACATCTGAATAGCAGCAGATTGAAACTGGAAGGGGGGATAATTGATGATGAAGACATCGTCCCCATAATAAGGGGCCATATTTAAAATAATAAATTATTTAAGTTACTTAGCGACTTGCCGTTATTCACTATTATTTGGAAAATCTAATCAAAGACCATTAATTCTAAGCATTAATAATGATGTTATCAGCTTAAAAAAGAGTCAATTAAATGACGTTCTAGTGTTAAAACTTTCCTTATATCCGGAAAGAATTAAATTTTTTCTACCTTCATTTGATGCCACTCACTTAAATATAATCACCCTTCCTTTAAAAGCCTTAAAAGAAAAATTAGTAGTTAATGATCGTTTGCGTGGAAAATAATGATAGAGGAAAGGAAGAATGAGATATCTTTTTGTAACAAAGGTAAAAGCCCTTAGAAACAAGCTAGCAATTATCTTTAGATTATTTCAATTGTTATTTTAATTATTATCGATAATGATTTTCACTTTTTATAAAATTAAAAGCAATCTATTATTAAAAGTTTGCAATTATAATTATGCAAAATTTGATGCTTCATTTTAATACAAATTTTATATAGAAAGTGAAATCTCATATAAAAAATGAATTTATTGGGTTTGTTCGGAAAATCCTTTCTGATTTTCGGTAGGTAGCGCGAGAGACCTGACTGAATATATCACAATTATTGAAAACAAATGACACGTGTACATATTTAAAAGAGATAGCTTCAGTCATGTTTGGAAAAAAGTTTGGTTACGATTCGTTCATTTTTATTAGTTCTGTATACCTTAGAATATGGTGGCAAATAAAGTGCATTATAGGCATTTATAGGCATTGAATGCTTTTCTTTTTCCGGAAGAAGAAAAATGTCACACAAGCGGCAAATAAGATATGCGCTGTTTATGGCGAAGATGCTGGAGGAAGGATTTCCAATAGTATGAAAGATTAGGCTCTTTGGTTTGGATCAAAACCCATTTGGACACATTTTTTGCCGAGAAATCTGAGAGATTATGGAAGGATGGAATTCTCAAGCTACACTGATGGAAAAAAGGATGTGTCGCAGAATAATATCTATGTAATTTAATAAATGTATATCAATATATAAATGAGCTGCGTTTTAATAACTCCTAAATTATGGGCACGAATAGTCTTGGCAACTCAATGATAATTTAAACATCATATCTTTCATTTTCATAACACATATAAAATGAAGGAATAACTTAAAAGAAATATGAGTAATATATATGAGTATATGTATATCAATAAATGTAAGTATATCTAAATGAGCTGTGTTTAAATTCTCCTAAAACCTTCCGGAAAAATACAAATTACGGACACAATATTTTCTTATTTTTCCATGACTATAATATTTTTCTATGAGTATTATAATTTTCTGTGTTTCTATAGTTAGTTATTAACAATAATCTTTCTGCAAATTTATTTTTAAATAAAATTAAGAGTATATACTTTATCTGTTTTCAGCTGCAGTTAACTAATACTAGAATTGTTTTCTTTAGAAAGCAATATCTAAGTTGGGCATCTCATCCCCGTTTAAGAGACTAAAACTTTATCAATGAATTCCTTTGAGGACAAACGTCAAAACAATTCAATGAACTATTCTAAGTTATTAATTAGTGTAGTCTCCACGCTATTATTCAAATAATCTGTGACAATAAAATGATTCCAAATATCCCCCGCAGTGCACATTAACTATGCAGAGAGAAATAGCACAAAATGTCAAATACACGGTTTTACTTTTCCACCTAATTAATATAGAATCCGTAGTCTATATATCCAAAGGCCATCCTAAATATGATAAATATTGCGTGACACATATAATAATCTGATGTGTCACGGATTATTATATGTGTCACGTTCCATTATTATTATTCATATGTCTTCTATTACTATAATCTTATTATTTATAAGGCCTAGCTATTATATAAAAGTGATTAATCCGATGTGTAATAACTGGTTATTATTGGTAATCACCACAAAATTAGTAAAAGTGATAAATTATAGAATATTTATCACTTTTCAAGGCAAAGTTATAAAATTGCTTACTCACAATAAGGAATGTAATAAATTCTGATTATTTTTTTATTATTTGAAAAGAAAATTATTTTCATTACTAGACATTTTATCCTTAAAAAATTTGAAGAAAATTACTGCGGATAAAACACAGAATAATTTTTCAATTAAATATTCATATAAAAGGAATCCGTTTAAGCATTCATTTCGTTAGATATTTCGAGACATTTGTACTAGTAAATATTAAGTATATGTTAAGTAAATATTAAGAGATATATAATATCTGTCTTAAAAGTTATTGAAAAATACAAAATGATCAAACTTTTTGGGTAAATAGTAGTCAATACAGCTTGACTATAATATATATATATATATATATATTAGAACTGATAAAAAATAGTTCAGTATCAAAAACAAAATAAGCTATATCTGTTTATTGTTTATTTACTTATTTAGATGCATTAGACTGTAATGAAATTTAAAAACACAGTTTTTTCCAGATTTTTTATATTTTCTCTTATTAGATTTTGCCCTCTAATTTGCAAACACAGTGACTTTCACTGACTTTCAGAAAAGATGATTTTTTAACACTATTCCTAAGTGTTACTGCTTGATCTATAAAATTCTTCAAACGAAATAAATTTTTCTACAAATGTTTTAAACTAATTTCTGCTAAACCGTTATGAAATTTTTTTTCGTTTTGCGCATAAGCTATAAATGGCTCTGTTTTGAATTTTCTAATATCATAGATATTAAATTTCGTGGATCTTTTCTTGCTCTTTATACATCTGGTATTCGTAGTCCCAATTTGTCACCAATATTACCAAAAGAAAATGAAAGATTTGAAATTTTCCATGTCTTTTTGCTAGTGATTGCAAACTTTCTTTCGCACTTTTTATATATTTTCCTACCTGTTCTGGCCTAGTTTAAATGTTTAAGGCGTTAAAATTGATCATTCCATACTTCTCATTCTAAATCATTAAATTAATTTCCAGTAAATAATCATTTAGCACGTGGATCATTAATTTCAACGTTAAAATCAACTGTTGTCTCATTGTTGGTTTTATCAGAAATCACATTAAAATCCAGCTCAAATGCACATTTTCTTTTTCGATCTAATAACTGAATTCGAGACCAGTGTCACTCTGAAATAAATTGGGGCACCAAATACAAAAAAAAATTTTTTAAATGGTACGCAGATTCTTTTGCACGTTTCTTTTTAGAGCGCTAGACTGTCGAATTTCATATAGTCTTGATATTCCAACATAAATTTAAAATGATTATCTGGGTCTAAATGCATGTCAAATCAATGAACTTGTATTTTGAGCTCATCTCTTCGAAGACACATGCCCTCACAACAAGTCTTTTCTGGGCCGCTTCGGCCTGGCTGATTAGAGCTTCGTTCTCGACACCGAAAAGTGGTGAGTTCGAATCCCGGCTTATACGAATATCCGCCGTGTTCACTAATGGTGACTGGGGCACGTAAAACATTGGCACGTAATGTCATTCCTGTTGCCATTACAAAATAATGCCTCTGCGAGTGGTTAAAGCCATGCTATGGGTCTTCTCTGGCTTTAATTTCAAAATTGTAAGACCTAGATGTTGCTGCCATCTATAAGCCAGAGTCGTACTTTAACCTTCGTATGGGAGTGCAAAAACGGAAAACGCTCTTTCTGCCTTTATTTGCCCAGTCCCTCTTGGGTGGGCTTGGCTTCGCCATCTGTCATAAGTAACAAGAATAAGTCCTTTTTTGGACAATTTTGACTTTTTTAACAACTACACAGAAGTTTACATAAATCATTACTGTCTCAGTAATAATCTTTATGTACTTTTTTTGAAGTTCTTATATGCTGTTTCACCCACCAGGACTACGTGATAAATATATTTCATGAATTATGACAAAAAGTTCGATATTAATATGAGAAACGCTACTGAAATCATGTGAATCTGACTTCAACGTTTGGTGAAGCTAAGACCACTTGTCAGGGACTGCGCGAATGAAGTCAGAAAAAGCATCTTCCGTTTTTGAATAGAGCCCCCAATACGAAGATGGAAATACGACTTTAGTTCATAGATGGCAGCACCATCTGGGTCTTCCAATTTAAAGAAGCCAGAGAAGACCCATAGCCTGGCTCCAACCACCACCAGAGGTATTAATTTGGAATGAAAACATGGAGGACATTGCGACCTCACTTATTTTACGTGTCTCAGTCACCATTAGTGAACACGACAGATCTTCGGCTAAGCCGGGATTCGAACTCAGTACCTTCCGGTAACGAGAAGAACACCCTAATTAACAAAATAATAGGAATTTTTTATATTCCCCATTTCGAATTGGGAATTTTACAAACTAACCATCAAATGTGATAAATATTCAATAATTTACCACGGTTACAATTTTAGTTGAGTATGAATAATAACCGATTAATTACTTTTATCATAAGATTCCATATATATATATATATTTCATTACCCAATGAATATTGTTTATATTATTTTAAGAGAAGATTAAATTGTTGTTTATTCGGAAAACAGAAAGACCAGAAATACTTGGCAGTTATGTAAGATAAAATTATAAAGATGCAGGAAGACATTAAAAAAAAGAAGATGCAAAGAAACAAAATACTTAAATTGGAAGAATTCTTGGAATATATATACCTACCTTTATAAATAACATTCTCGGAATGAATACTGATGTACCATATCTTCCGTGATCTCAATAGCAATTTCATGCTGATCGAGAGGTCTCAAAGAAGCAAAGATTAAGATAAAATGCTGGAATATTGCTTTAAAAAGACACTATTTTAAAGCAAAATAAATCTTTAACAAAACAAGTTTTTTAAAAAAGAAAATTTTCAAATGTAAAGCGGGCATAAAAGCGTGAAATTGTGCTATGTATTCAAGAAGCCTGATCATAAAGCGAAAAGCTATTATTTCCAGAATAATGTAGAATACTCTGAGATTCACAAAAACAGGAGCTTTTTACCATCTCCAAGGAGAAATAAAATCCAAGTTCGTAAAATACATTTTCTTGAATGATCAGAACGAGATCTCTTTTATTCCAATTGAACAAAAGTAGAATTTTGTGTTCATAAATAGTCAAGAATCGACAGATAATTCCTTTGCTGAAACATGCATGGATTCTACAATTCATTTCTAGTGCTAATTTGTATAAAGATTTATTTTGAATATACAACTATCAGTTAAGAAATATATTATAAAATCATAGCTATCAAATTTTTAAAACAAAAACTTGAAAAAAATAGATAATTATTAAAAAAAATTTCCAAATATTTATAAGAAAATTTTAGTTCAACAAAAAATTACTTAAATTTCAGAAATTAAATTTTTTGATAAAAGCAGTATATTATAATGAAACGTAAATATAATATATTTATCCTAATTTATTACTTGTAAATTATATAAAAACTTATAAATGTAAATAATAGAATTTTTTATCGAGTGGCAGCCAGGCTGGAAGTATGGGGTGCGCTGCTCCAGTTTTTCGACTAAACCGTTATTTGGCGTAAAGTCCGACTTCTTCTGTACACACTCGCCATATGTACACGTTTATAAGGTACGCCAGTATTCATACAAAGGAGAGGACAAAGACAGGAGGGAGAGAAAGAGAAAGCATATCCATGCCCGAGCCGGGATTCGAGCTTAGGACCTTCCTATATGCAAATAATCGCTTGTAAATTTAAATGATACCTTGCAATATTTATAAATTTCTTACGTAATAGTTCTTTTGATATATGTCATGATGTCATAAGAATCCACATTCTATTATTAAATGTTAAATACTCTGTAAATGTTATGATTTTGTACACAATGTAAATGTTATGATTTTGAAATCTGTAACCATGTGTAGTCAGAAATATTTCGTGGAAATCACCTGAAAATTTATGTTGATTAAAGTCGCTTATGTTTGGAGTTTTAGGCTGAAACTTAAGCATTGTGTTACTGAGTAACTTCAATTTTTTGTCATCTATGTTGATAATTTTCAGGAACATATTTGACTTTCTTGTTTAAATAGAAGTATGAAATAATTTACGTATTTTCTCTTTTTGTGAAAAAGAAGCTGCAAATGACTTATGAATTAGGAAATAAACATTTCGCACTGTAATTGGCTTGGAAAATTCTGCATTTTATTACTGTAAATAACGGAAACTCATAATTTTTATAGAATGGATAAGAACTTAGAACTGTAAGAAATTAAATAAGCATTCAGTAGGCTGTAAGTTACTGTCGAAAAGTCGTATCTTAAGACTCGCATATAACATGAAACATAAATGATAACTTCCGATTGAAATATGAATGAATAAATTACCAAAGTGTACTTACTTAAAAATACTTGAATCAGCTTTCTAAGCTAAACCGAAAGTCAACTAAAAAAGGTTAAAGACTTTTTATTATTCCATAATATACGAGGTTATAGATTTTATAACCACACATTAAATCATAGTTATTGAGAAATGAAGTGTTAAAATGGACGTAAAAAGTAAAGGTAGAAAGTTTTTAACACACTAATCTAATATTTGTTTTTACGAAATATTGACAATTTTAATAAAAAAAAGTCAACTATGAAAATTTGAATTTTTTTGCTAATTTCATAAAATGCGTAGATCTAGCTTTTATAACCTCATGTAACCATAGTTATTGAGAAATTAAGTGTTAAAATGTGACGAAAAAATCAAAGGTAGCAAGTTTTTAACACAATAATCTATGATTTATTTACGAAATATTGACAAATAAAATTAGTTTCAGCTGATTTCATACTTAATGAGCAAATAAAGGCCAATTATTTAAAATCCACATTTTTCACACAGAAAATAAAGTTGACGAGGAAATGATAAAAAATAATATTCTTTCCTAGCAAAAAAATCAGTAGAAACAAAAGTCAACTAAGTATTAGACATTCACTGGTACTACTCTCAAGATAAACGTACAGAAGTATTGAGAGAAAGTAAAATATAAAAGATTTGGGAAAAACAATGCAAATGAATAAGATGAGATGAATTGGTATCATGCTTTTGTAGTTGACAGACTATGAAAAGGAAGTTAAAGAAATTAAATAATTAAATGCATTTACAAAATTAAATAAAATTAAAAGAAATTTTTAATTATTGCACTAAAGCTCTATTAAATGAAAAATATATTATTCTAAAGTCATATTATTATTTTTAAATATAAATGTTATTTGATAATTGCTTGCATTTACAGCTAAATTAAATTTGACTGTTAAATTTTTTATGTAAAACTGATTAATTTCTTCTAAAATGATTTTCAAGAAACAGTATTCATGACAGTATCACCAGTTATGAAGAACATATTAGAGAACGAAAAATATATAAACTAGAAAATGGTTAGTGAATAAGTAAATATTGGGTGGTCTGCTCCACTTTTCCAACTGAACCATAATTTTGCATGGATTCCGACTTCCTCAGAACACACGTGCTACCCGTTTATACATGGTAGGCAACCATTCATACTCCATTCATACAAGGAAAGGACAAGGACAAGAAAGGGAGAAAGAAAACGTATATCCCTACCCAAACCGGGATTCGAACCCGTGACATCCCTATCAGCAGTCAGGCACGCTGACCAATAGAGAAGATGATCAGAGAAGCCTTTTTGTAGAGATTATATATGTTGCTGCCATTTTTTTATCAATAAAAACCTAAAATGTTTGAAAATATAGCATCTAAAACTGAAAATGTGCTTAAATTACATGAAAATAACAGTTTTAATCATTATTTCTCAAGCAAGATTTAGAGAACTGTAAATTTATAAACATTTCAATTTTCAAAAGAAAAAGAAAGATAATATTCATCAATATTAACTATAAAAGTTACGTTTGCCAAAAAAACACTCGTTTATATGCATTGCTTATAACAACATACTCAATAATTTTATCATAAATCATAAAAAAAATCTTATTTTGCCACGAAATTTTGATTTGAAATTATTTAACTAAACAATATAAGTTCATAAGCAAAAGATCAGAAGGTAATTAAAGAAATGAGAAAATAATAAATCCTTTTCTGCGAGAGTAATTTTGTTGGATAAGTAATTACCTGACAATGCATCGCAACCAAATATGTCTATTTATTTATCAAGTTTATTATTGAATATCAAAAATTTTTAACAACAATATTTTATAAAATTTTTTATTTCAATTTAATTGTAATAAGTTTGCTTATCGGTAAATTATCGATTATTTAGCGGAAAATAATTGTCAAATTTAGTTTCAATCAGTGACGCAATGAATAAAAAGTACTTAACATCATCAAACAAATCTACATATTAATCATCAACATCAATTTAAATAAAAGTAATTTAAGACCAATTTTATAAATTTGAAATGGGTGCAACTATTTTGTCAGATTTTCCAAATTTGATGAGAAATATAAGCGTAGAAAATTTGTTTGCGTTAGAGAAAAAATTGTAGAAAATCTTTTTTGGTATCCACAAATGCAACTCATCTTTATACTTCTTTCTTTCTATTGTATAAAACTATTAATGCCAGGTAAACTATGTAAGGTTAATAAAGTAGGAGCATTAATAACTTGAAATTCCTTAAAAAAATTTGAATTCTGGATTTGCATCTTTTCTACTAGAGCATATCTACAAGATTTGATGATAAGTCTTAGTAGGAGAGTATGCCAGTGTTTTAAATCATAATAGAATTCAAAAATTATATTGCTAATTTCACATCCATAATGTTTTTTAAAATAATAATAATTATAGTTAATAATACATATATATATATATATATATATATATATATATATATATATATATATACGTGGGTGCGCTGCTCCAATTTTCCAAATGAACCATAATTTGGTGTAACGTCCGAATTTTTCAGTACACACATGCCATAGGTACCCGTTTATAGGTTAGGCAACCATTCACACTTCATTCATTTACAAGGACAGGATAAAGATAAGAGAGAGAGAATGTACATCCATGCCCAAACGGGGATTCGAACCTAGGACCCCCTTTCCGCAATCAGGCCCGCTGACCATTAGTGCGTGGCTATGTATATTTTAAAATAATTATATAAATTGATAATTCTGCTGGGTTATTTATCAAAATGCTACTAATTGTATTATTTATCATGTGATATAAAAACTTTTAACAAATTCTTACAAAATTGAAAAATCATTAAAACAAACAGTAAAAAAATTACCATACTTATTATATTATTTTCCAGTATATATTTACAGAGCTCGTAATAAAAATTTTGTACGATATTTTGGTTCTAAGTGGCTTTTTATATGAATATTGCCGAAGAAAATTTAAAATTTCTTTTATGAATTAATATTACATCTTTTCTATTAAGTGTATGAACTAAATACATTTTTGCAATGATCTAATGTTTATAAAAAGTAAATAGTGTCGTATTTTATTAATCAAAACATATCACTAATTCGCTACAGTTCCAGCATAACTTAACGATTTCTTTTTTATCTGATCTCAAAATATTCCTCGATAATTTTAATCTCCTTTTTATTTAAAAAGAGATTAAGTTTATAATTCAAAAATATTTTTATCAATTTACACCGATATCAAAATTAAATCTTCATTTTCCTTACTAATCGAATTGTCATTTTAAACAAAACATTTTTTTACCTTTTTTTCAAAAGTTTAAATTTTATACAAAAAACATTTTGCGTTTTAAATTATGGGACAAATCATTTCCTACAAATTATGGAATAAATTACACAATTATCGTTATCAGTTATTTTATAGTTTATTGAATATTATAAAAATCATAACAGTGAAAAATAATTTTTTGAAAACTTAGTTCAAGTGCAAGAAAAAAAATTCAAAATCAAAACCAAATTGTGGTATCAGCTCAATGTTATTGAACTCTTTTTCGCGGTTATGATTAAATTTGAAATCTCCCATCTTGATAAAATACCATTTCGTTAATATTTCCCTCTCGTAATCGACTTGATGCTTATCGATGTGTTATTTGACTTCACGGCAACACTCAATACCAAATTACTAGGCTGTTAACAGTCAGCGATAACATGATTGCTGAGTCCACGACTGTTGCCACGATTAGGAACTCAATTTTGATAGATATCATAATGAATGAAATGTACGTTCTTCCCGGTGATGAATATACTCAATTTGGCCACCCAATCATGGCCTCTGAGGGTAGGAATGATTTTTATCGAAACCCAAAAGGGCCTGTGATGACAAATCATTTTATTAAATGGCTACAACACGACCACTCTGTTAGTAAAGTGAAGTGAAGTGATTCATCAAAGTGAGGAATCAAATTTACTTAGAGTGTCTTTAAGAACAGAGATTGTATCGACGTTCACGTATGGGAACGTGACTGAATTCACGATTTCATTGTCTGAAACTTGTTGAGCCATTTTATTTCACGGTGATCGACAGAAAAAAACAGTG
>JAPDSC010030430.1:0-10917 GCA_026290005.1 Latrodectus geometricus | reverse complement strand
AAAAAAAAACTCCAAGGAACACTTTACTTCAAAGGATTCTTTTTGTGACATGAGTGAAAATTAATGAAAAATGTCACCAAACATAGAAGTCAATTAGTCTAGGAAAGTGAATGATGAATTAATTTTCTCTGATGATCTAAGGTCATGAATAAACCTACTAATGATGGGACTTTCATTGAGTTCATCAATTTTCCATGCTGCTTTGTAAAATATTGCCTGCTTACATCTTTTCATTATAACGGTAAATTAAATTCTTAAAAATTTTAAATAAGCTTTTTAAGCAAAGAAAAACGTTCAGAGTAACAATTTTCTCAAATATAGGTATTTTTACAGCCACTTTATTAGTAAAAAATTATTTTGGATAAATATTTTATTCATATTAAAAATATACCGAGGAAAATTAAAATGTGTTACTGTTAATAACAAAAATAACAAGTTTTATATTAAAAAATTATAAGAAAATTCCGTGCAATCATGCTATTAGATTAGAAAATTTCCAGTTCTTGCAATACATATATACATACATACATACCTAGTAATGAGTTGGACATCCTGTGGCCTAGATAACGGCTATCCCACGAAGAAGGATAGATTCGACAAGTTTTGCAAACATTCCAGGAAATTGGTTTGCCAACTATTGGCTAAAGCTACCCATAATTCTGTAAGTTTCGTTGGAGTTGTGTGATTACCTTTTCCACCTTGTTGTAAAATATACCAAAAGAATTAATAGGATTTAAGTTTGGGTTTCTAGGTGGCCAATTTATCACAGGAAAATCAAAAATACTGCTGCAACCAGTCAGTAGCTAATGGTACTTGTGAGATATATAGTTATCTTACTAGAAAACTCCATTACCGTGCTTATAGCAGAACAACATAATTAGATGGATGTGGTCACCAAGCAACTCTACTTGCTAAATCATATTTAGGGAGGTTGGTACATGTAACAAATATTCCAAATAGTGTCATAAAACGCCCTAGTTACAGTTAATTCATGATTGAGCCACCGTGTCTTTGTACAGTTCCAGCTGAGCATGCAAGATATATAATTGCATGGTCCTTATGCCATATTCTCAGCTTATCGTCGGCATTAAGGAGTCGGAATCAAGACTCATCACTAAAATCTACTCGTTTCTGTTCCTCTATATTCCAAGTTCTTTGCTCTCTTGCCTAGGCAAAACATACTGTCGGATAGTGAGCATTCAGTAGTGGTCTCTCGTAGGTTGAAGGTTCCCGAAACCTATGTGGTGAAGCAAGCGTTTCAGCGTCCGTTCATTGACTGTATGGGGCTTAAAATTTTTAACTTAATGAAAAATTTTATTTTTCTCGTTCGAATTTTTCATATTTTGTTGACATATAGAATAAGTTTTATTTTTCTTATTGGAATAGCTCACGAGAGCGTTTCCTGAAAATTGACTATTTTGTGATTATTTTCTTTAAGACATTACTAAGATTTGGAAAATTATACTATGAAAAATTGAAATTTTTGGCCCCAGGATTACTGTTCTGGTTTGAAAGGTTTCATTGGTCACTCAAATCCCTCGAAATGATTATTATTGTTCATGTTTGTATTTTATTCAGTTATGTAATTCAAAAAGATCACTATCCTATAGCACTCTTATAAATATTTTATTTGTGTTGCTGAATTCACATTGAAAAATTCTCTAATATGCTTTCCAGGCGTTAGTTGAATTTACATAGGGACACGGCGGCCTAATCGGTTAAGGCGTCATTCTCGTTATCGGAAGATAGTTAGTTCGAATCCCGACTTAGCCGAAGATCATAATGTTCGCTAATAGCTACTGGGGTGCGTAAAATATATCTGGTTGCAATATCCTCTATGTTTCCATTCCAAATTAATGTCCCTGGAGGATGTTGGAGTCAGGTTATAGATATTCTCAGATTTCAATCTCTAAATTGGAAGATCCAGATGGTGCTGCCATCTATGATTGAAAGTCATACTTCCACCTTCGTGTGAGGGTGCTCAATTCAAAAACGGAAGACGCTCTGTCTGACTTCACGCATTTCCTGACTTCCGGGCTTGACTTCGCCAAATGTCATAAGTAACAGTTGAGCTTTTACCACATCAAGCTGCAGAGACTATGTGTTGAGGTAAATACTATTAACTATTATAATAATAACTTGTAAGATTCTTAAGTTTTGCGTCTACGTCTGTATGTGCGCATAGTTAGCTATTAAAATTACCAGCCAGGAAATAATGACCTTACGAAAGGAGAAATCACATAAAAAGGACAAGAAGTTAAAACTTACAAATGATAAGCATTTTAAACCACATGGTAAAAGCGGGTAACATATAACGATTTACTAAAATAAAGCTGGTGTAACAAATTTTTCATTGAGAAATTACTAAAGAACGGAATTTTCCCAGATTAACATGCTATGCATCAAACAAAAGAAAATGCTTACCAGAAGCTTTAGAATTTGAAAGAAAAAATTTTCTATATTTTAAGAGTGTGAATTATTGTCCATTGGTATTCCTACTCGTATTACTTAAAATCGAATCAGTCTTTGGTGAACATGTAATAGATAGACTGCTAATGGCTATATTGAATGCTATACAGGATTTTAAGACAATATTATGACAGAAACTCTAGAGAATAATTTTAATGTGAGATCTTACTTGAGAAAGCTCAAAACTAAATCACAAGCTATTAGTCACGAAACTAGGTAAGTTTGCAGCACGTTTAAATGTCTACTTGTACAATGTACAGACATTTAATCACCTTTATATATAAAGTACATATAGACATTATATATAAAACATCTGGTAATATATCCTCTGGCCATGAACTTTGGTTGAAAATGTGTGGCAAAGACAGGCATGGAATAAATTGCCCGTTTCTGTGATAAAAGCCAATATAACTTCATGTTTACCGGTTAAGGAGAGTAAGAGATGACATATGTTTTTTTCAATTTTGCATTCTTGTAGACTAGCAAACTGTTTATATATTTAATTTTTTTTTGTATTGATTGAATAACTTTGTAAATACATGCGGGTGTATGTATAAAGATATGCAATCAATACAAAATGAAATATATACAGGATGGTTGTCAAAAAAAGGCGGAAAATCCAAGCAGATCATAGTAACTTTAAAATGTGATATTATAAGACTAAACTGAATTAGTGAAACTATGATTTTTATTACATTATCAATTATAATTTCTGAAGGATGTTTTGTAGGTGTATTCTGCATCATTGTTTCTTAATTTTGTGCTTCGGTAGAATTATTCATTTCTGTGGATTACCAAAGTTTCTACATCTTAATTTCATACTTGTTAATTTTTATTTTATTTTTATCCTGACTACTTTATTTACAAATATTATACATTTGATTTTCATATCTTAATTTTTTTTTCTTTTTTGTTTTCATTATAGTTATGCTGTTTTAGAAGAATGGTGTTTTTGAAGAGTTTTGAAGTACTACAGAATCTTAACCGATTTAAAAAATACTTATAAGAAAATTAAAATAATAAACATAAAAGCAATACGGATTAAGCATTGAAAAATGACTGGGAATGCTTAGTAATTAATGATTTGTTCATATAATATTGGGTAACAAAAAGCTCCTTTTTTGGCACTTTATTTTCACTTTTGTCTGCTTCTAATATGTGATCAAATATAAATGGAATTTATAAATGGAATATATAAAGTGAACTTATAATTTTTTTCATAAGCCGGCCGATGGCTGAGTGGTTTGCTTTCCTAACTCCTAGGCTTTTGGTTCTAAGTTTGAATCCCGGTTCAGGTATGGGTGCTTCCTTTCTTTCTTTATTTTATTCTTCTGAGATGATTGATGGATGTGGCAGTTTGTGGTAGTGTGACGTGGGTAATGCTACACACCTCCGTGACTTGGCTCACATGTGCTCACAGGGTAACACTAAATGAGTAGCAGTTTCTGTCCTTGTTGAGGTGGCGGGTTTATCACCCAGTGTCCATCATAGGAAAAATTATTTTGTTTTAAGTTTTGTTAGAATTTAATTCTACAAAGACAATATTTAAACCAAAAAAGAAAAAATATCAGTATTTGAAACTGACTTAAATTTTGATGAATATTTAAAATTACATTGAATACTTGTAACAATATCAGCGCACTCTGTGCACATAAAAAATAAAACAATAATGAGACTTATAAGGAAATAATCCAAAAACAAAAATGCATTAGCTTATGCAATCATACTCTGTATTATTATTCAGTTTAATAAAGAAATATTTAAAAAAGAACACCTCTTTGTGGAACAGAAAACATTAAACGCATAATCATTTGGGAGATTTTTTTCCCATTTTATTTCGTGTATAGCTTTATAATTTTGATATTTTCTTTAACCGAGAAGAATGATAATTAGTTAATTAAAAAATGTTTAACTGAAATGTCGAGTTTATCACGACATTACATTAAACTAAATGAACAAAATTACCATAAACAAAATAGAATCACAGCATCACCTTTTAAGCTCGCGTGGTACAATGAAAGGGATTGGAAATGTTAATTTCTTTTTTAAAAGATTGTTATATAAAAGGAAAGGAATGACAATTCGTAAACATTAATATTTCAATTGTTGCTAAAAACGAATTTAGTTCCAAAGCAGGTTCTACAGCAAAATAAAGAAATAAAACCATTGGAAGTAGAACATGAATAAAGAAGAGGCATATTTTTAAAAGGAAAATTTAGAATTAAAAGTGAACGTTTTCAATTAAAGAACTCAAAAGAAAAATAACGCCTCCGCAAATATGTTTTTTTAATCTTTTTATCCAGTCGCCATTTTCTTCAGCGTCTAATCATTAAAATAAGCCATCTTGAGCGTGTATGAATTATAACGCGAAATACTTTTGAAAAGAAATGGACAAATTAAAGTCATTAAAAACCTGCCGGGTGTTCAAGCGTAGATATACATTTTCCACGCAGAAATTTCTCCAGTGATATTTTATTTTAATTTTTTAATATTTCCTGCACTAAATGTCTCTGGATTTTAATAGAATTTGGCTTTCAGGCATATGCTTTTCTTTGTCCTTATTTGAAAAATTGAAGGATGATTAAAAGGAGAATTTTTTTTCACTATTTGAGAATATTTTTCTTATTTACCGATAACACGATGGAGAATTTGATATGTTTTTGCCTAATCTATTCGATTTCAGAAATACTGTGGAATGTAAAATATTTTCGAAAAAATTGTTTTAGATTTCATATTAAGCTACAATTATTTTAACATATTTTCATTAAATAATATATTCAATTGTTAAAGTAATATCCTTTAAATAATTTCCTTAGAAGAAGAAATAAATGAATTCTATATCGCAAAACTAAAAAGAATTTTAGTTAGATCCTTAATAAAATGATATTACAATCTAGATCAAATTGGAATTACAGTTGTTAGTTTAGCTAAAATGATAACACACATGTGTAATTATTTCTCAATACATAACACATTTTAAATTAATGTATTAAATTTAAAAGGTTACTATATAATAATGCGAATTTTCAATTAATGTTATTATTTAATTTAAGAAATTTGATGAACCACCTAACTTCTGCTATTTTTAAAAATAAAGGATCACCATTAATATGACAGGATCATTATATTTATAAACTATTGCCATATCTTGCAGCAAAGACTTGTACATTTGCTTTCTTTTTATATTCTAAACAAAAATATTTATTACAATTTTAAAACATAGCATATTTTAGGTAAAATGTTTTTTTTTAAATAATATTTAACAAATTTAATTTTTTATTGAAAATTTAATTAAAATTAACTGGTTTCTTTCAATTAAAAAGTTGAATGTAACATGAAACTTTAAAAATCTTCAAACAAATATTATTTTGTTGTAAAGTGCCCTTCAATTTCTGCTCAATACGGTTGACAGTATTTAGAAATAAAAATATACCGTGTAATCATTTACTAAGAAAAGAACATGGTTTCACACATTTATTGCAAGATATTTTATGCACTAAAATCTTTATCAGCTTTAAGTTATAAGTAGATAGAGGTTTACCCTTAGCACAGTGTTTCTCAACCTTTTAGTATTCACGGCCCAATTTTCAATCATAATTTTCATTGCGCCCCCCTTCATGCAATAAAATATATACAATAATAATGTATTTTGAGTACTTTGGCGCTAAACCTACACTACAACCTTAATTTTAAACTTTACAAATTACCAAGAATACCGAAATTTATTGACATTTTGCAACACCGTTCCTCAGCATTGAAAAAACAAGAATCCTATGCTTTTTTATTGCTCTTGCCTTTCGCCATGTCAGGCATTCTCACGGTTTCGCGAGAAGTTTCGATTTGTCTGGTCAGCAAAAAATTAACCCAGGAGCGTGCTCAGATGTGAACAAATGTTTTCTCATAGGGAGAAAGAGAAAGTTCTATGACGCCAATTTCAATTCCAGACAATCTCATTCGAGTAGATCCTTCTATCGCTATTGAATCTATTCTGAATGTGTATATTATATATATTTTCGTGTAATTGCAATTCACTTTATTAAATATTCACGGTAGCAGACTTATGCAGAATCATGGATAAATTTTTAAGCGGGCGTAAGCGAGCATTAGACGATAGACAAGCATCAACAAGTACACAGATGAGCGTGGTTCCGAAAATAAAATCAAGACAATATTCTCATGAATACTTAAATTTTGGGTTCACTAGTACTGAAGTCCATGAAGAAGAAAGGCCCCTGTGTATCATTTGCTCAAAAATGTTGGCGGTAGACAGCATGAAGCCTAATAAACTTAAATGACATTTGGAAACGCTTCATAGTAAGTACGAAAACAAATCCAGAGAATTCTTCGAATTAAAATTAAAATCATATGAAAAGCAAAAATTGTTTAAAAAAACTTTGTCTGTGAATGAAAAAGCTTTAATTGCCTCTTACAAAGTTTCATATAAAATAACCAGATATAAAAAGCCTCACACCATTGGTGAAGAGCTTATTTTGCTAGTCGCGATTGATATTGTAGAAATTATGTTTGGAGATAGTTTTGCAAAACAAATGCAGTCTATACCTCTTTCAAATGATACTGTTGCCCGTCAAATTGCTGATATAGCTGAAGATGTAGAGTGTCAGCTTTTATCGAAGTTGAGTTACAAATTATTTTCAATACAACTCGATGAGGCAACCGATAGTAATAAAGCTGGTCATTTCATTGCCTATGTTAGATTTTGTGATGATTTGTCAGTAGTAGAAGAATTACTTTTCTGCAAACCAATAGAACGCAAAGCAACAGCACTCGCTTTATTTGCTATCTTAAATGATTTTATGAACGAGGCAAACACAGAATGGAAAAATTGCGTAGGAATATGCACGGATGGTGCTTGGTCTATGTCAGGAAGATTCCAAAGTATTCAAGCTTTTGTGAAACAAAAATCGCCACAGTGCGTCTGGACACATTGCATGATCCACAGAGAAGCTTTGGCTTCCGAAGAAGTGAGTCCTGGTTCGAATATTGTGTTAACTACGGTTGTAACCTTTGTAAAGACATGGGTTCAGTACATTCAGCGCTACTATTTTATTGCGAGGCAAGATGGTTATCACGAGGGAAATTTTTGCAACGTGTTTATGAATTAAGAGAAGAAATCGCCGTTTTCCTAGAAGAGGAAAACAGACCGGAAGCTGAGAATTTTCGCGATAGTTTATTTGTGTTGAAATTGAGCTTCATGGTCGACAGATTCGAGAAATTAAATAACTTAAATCTTCAACTGCAAGGAGCAAATACACATATATTGGATACGAGTGATAAAGTTAATGCTTTTTGTAGGAAATTGGAATTGTGGAGCAGAAATTTAAAGCAAGAAAACTTAACAATGTTTGCAAATTTGAATGATTGTATTAAAACTTACAAGGCTGAAGAACAACGTGCAAAAGTTGTTTTGGTAACCATTGAAAATCCTTTAGCAATGATAGCAAAGAATTTTAAAAAGTACTTTCTTGCTGACGACAAACTAATATCACGTTACAAGTGGGTGAAGGATCCATTTCAAATACTCCCGAAGGACTCTCAATCGAAGAGGAAGAAACCTTCATAGACTTCACGGCAAGCGGTGAAACCAAAAGACAATTTAGTAATAAATCACTCTTTGAATTTTGGGCAGGAGTGGATGATGAGTTTTCTGCACTAAAAACAAGGGCATTAGGCATTCTACTACCATTTTCAACATCTTACCTTTGTGAAACTGGATTTTCTGCGGTGGCTTCTTTGAAGACAAAATATAGATCTCAGCTTAATATAGAAAAAGAACTGAGAGTGTCTATTTCTAATATTAAACAATCCTTCGAAACAATTTGCTCTGAAAGACAGGCCCAAGGAAGTCACTAATAATTATTAAATTTGTTTTTAATTTAGTAAGTTGTTTTAATTAAATAAGTTAATTATTAAATATGTCGAAATGTATTTTGTTTTGTATGTGTGTGTGTTCTTTCCTTTTTCACTTAATTAATTTTTTTAAATAACATTTTCTCTTGGATATGCTCGCGACCCCAGGGGGTGCGCCCCACAGGTTGAGAATCACTGCCGTACAGTAAATTTTTACAGGTATCACTTTTGGTGCATCTTTTCTTAGAGATGATGAAGTGAAACATCACTGCAAAAAACTTGCATATGTCTTGAAATTAGAAGCGTAAGAGCACTTTAGTTCTGGAATACACTCAAATCATCATACTTCACTTTTAAGTTCCATGATTTTACAATTTTTATATTTCTGTCATTTAGGTTTTTGAAACAATACTAATCATAATTTACTCACATCTATATTTCCACCGTCAAGGTGTTTGATTATTGCTCATTTTGCCTATCTAAATTTGTACATTTAAATTATGGACTTCAAAGTCATCAAGTTGGCTATATGTTTCACGATGATGACTTAAAGGAATGTTTTGTTGTGCTCCTATTTCGTTTTTTCGTTAAATCTTTAGGACAATAAAAATGAGAAAACATTGGCAATTATCATTGGCTAAAAATCTGCGGGTTTGAGGTTACTCGAGTAAAACTCTTTCTATGATTAAAATTAACGTGTATTGGCTTTGGAAATTTAAAAATTGAATATCTCATGAAGAGAAAATTAAATGCGAAATTTCGAGACAATCGATTTTATTTTTAAGTGTACTTATTATACCCCAAAAACTTTTTATTCAAAACTCTGAAGGTAATAAATGATTGTTAAACTATTTCTACTTGTGTAATCTAGAATTAGTAAAATCATCTCGATTTCAGGATATTGGTTAATTTAAAGTGATTTGAAATTGACTAATATTATTTCAAATTTTCCTTTTTAAATGTTCGATTCTAACATTCAATTTTTAAATGTTTCTGTGATTTCTTGTGCCGTCATATATTATCTTTATGGATATAAGATGCTTTCTTTAGACCTAATTGCCTCTGTATGAAATATAAATTTTCTTATATTGCTTTTAAAGGATAAGACTTATATGATAATTATAATTATTACAGATTCCACATTTTTAACTTATCTATTATGAGGATTT
Organism: Latrodectus geometricus; assembly: GCA_026290005.1. NCBI lineage: Eukaryota > Metazoa > Arthropoda > Arachnida > Araneae > Theridiidae > Latrodectus > Latrodectus geometricus. The sequence continues at coordinate 1,411 of JAPDSC010030430.1, read as the reverse complement.
TTTGAACTATTGTTTATTCTATTGTGACATACAAACACAAAAAATAAAAAGGTATATTTAATTTATTTATAAATCTGTATGTAATTTGTACTACTGTTGGATTCAAAAATTTTTCTTTTTGATTAAATAATTGTACATGCCCGGTAACGTTTGTGTTGCTGCATTTAATTAATAATAATTATAGATCAGCTTTTAGAAATATTTAACATTAGTTCTATGACAATTAGTACATATTTTTAAAATAGAATTTAATATAAATGTAATTTCATATTTGAAAATACATGAATGCATATGGTGTTCCACTTGCAAGATAGTAATCAAAGCCTTCTTTGATAACTGCGTAGTACTACATTCTTTCTTTTGAAATATAAACAAATTATTAACTATATCAAAAGTTATTAAACTATTTTAAATTAAATTTATACGAAAGTTGCTATTCAATGCCTAATTGAATGCACTCATGGTAGCAAAATTCTAAAATGAGTTCAATAAAATGTAGTTAATTTAATCAGTGAATGGAGAAGGAATGAAATTTGTGGGTGTGTTTGTAAATGAAAGAGAATAGAAGCAAGAAACTGTTTAGTATTATAAGTTGAAAGTAAAATATAGCGAAGACTAAAGAGCAAGGGAATACAATAATTGCAGAATGCTTGCTTGCGCAAAGTAGATTTCGCAATTTTAGTTCATAAATGAATGACAAATTTTAAACAGAGTATTTTTATTTACCATTCAATATATTTAACAAAATACTATACAATATATAAAGGGTTAATGCTCTCAGTTTAAAGGAAACGTCATTCCTCATTTGAAGTAAACACTTTTCAAAGATTTATTTGTAAACTTTGTAATAATGCAGTTAGTAAAAAAAAGTATGATAAAATTAATTAATTAATAATAAATACAGTAAAGCAATTCAACCAAGCAATGCTTTGTCAGTTATAATTGCCTGTACTTTATAAATTTTGTTTCTGTAATTATATATGATAAAGTGTTGCTTGGTTGATAATTTTGGAGGGAAATATATTTCCTTCAAATTGCAGAAAACTGAATCATTTAAATATGATTGTGTCTATAGTACAAAACTCAAATCAGAAATGTCTTATATGAAATATTTGAAAATTTAGAAAATTACAGAAAATGCCAGAGAAATATTGGCAACAATGGTTATATTTAATAATTATAAATGATTTCTTTTAAACTAATGTATCCATACATTCAAAAACTTATATTAATAATGTAAGAAATTGTCTTTTGAAATATTTTTACTGGTTACTTATATAAATAATCTTAAATTAATAGTCAGTAGTTATATTTAGTAGTATATTTGATTTAAACATTCCTATTTATTCGTATTTAATTTTCCTTGTTCACAATATTCATATTTATTTATCTTCTCATAATAGACGCAAGA
>JAPDSC010030429.1:0-15698 GCA_026290005.1 Latrodectus geometricus | reverse complement strand
GTATATGCAACATATAGTGTATAAATAGTGTATATGCAACATATGTACAACCAAAAGTAAATGTTTAAAAAGTGATGAAAATTGAAAAAATAACAAACATTAAATTATGTTTATTATGATATGATACACTTATAATAAAAAGATTATATTCAATAACAGTTGAGCCATCCTTGGAGACAATGATTTAGCAATATGTTTAGTGCAGACTAAAAGTGTGTGGATTGTGTTTTTGAAGAATAACTTTCCATTTTTTCTTAAAAGATTTTAATAATTCTTTTTCTGAATATGGCAACCTTTACAAATGTCGAATAACAACCTGCACATTTTTAGCTGTTGAGAAATCCAAAAGGTTGATCAGTAGGGATTGCATACTGGTATGCTAGGATACCGAATACAGGTATTTTGAGTCATTTGTATCATTTTGTAATATTAGTATTCAAAAATTCAAATGCTGTTTTTTCAGTATTTATTAGAAATTTTAAAGAGTCTCCACAATGTATTTAGGGGCTGTCAACATAGTAAACTAGTATTTCATTTTGTTTTTTCTTTTCCTACAGGGTCAAAATTAATTATATTGTGTATACAAAATTGCATCATACAGTCTAAAAAAGTGATAGAATATGTGAATCATCCAAGAAGATGGGCCAAAACAGTCCTATTACAGTTTAAAAAAATGATGTATACTTGCAGGATTTATGTTCTGATACATGTATCTGTAAAAACAAGGTTGTAGTTGTGAAGAAATAGCATAATATTTCTAAAAATATCGGTATTTTTTAAATCAGTGAGCTTGTTATTCACATTGCATTTGCATATCATACCTTAGGGTTCCAAATATTTTTCATATTTATTGTATACTAATAGTTAATTAACCCATAATTATGAAAAAGAATAACTTTAAAGAACATAAAAAAATTTGTTGATAATATTTCAGTTTGATATCATCATTTATATGATGAAAAGAATAGGGTGGCTCAATGTAAAAAATGTTCAAGAGTTATTAAAGCAGTGGAAAAACAAGCGAACTCCATACACATTTAAAAACAAATTTAAGCACAGTTTCTAAACCACAGCCAACAGGGATTTTAGATAATTTTGGGGGAAAAAAAAAAAGATAAATTGAATGAAATTATAAGTGAAATGACCGCATTAGATGGTTTGCCGTTTCGACTGTTTTGCACTTCTACTGAATCAAGAAAATCACTATCTGCCAGAGATCCAACATTAACATTATAAGAACTCATAAATTACAGTAACGGAATTTACAATTCCTTGAAATACGAGTTAATACAATTAAAAGTAAATAGCGAAAAATTTAGTTTTATGTTTTCTCACTTGATTTAATCAAGTTCATTATTATTTTTGATTATTGGTCTGAGAATTTCGCCTAAAATTATTCTTTTAAATGTTAATATGTTGCATTTATCATTACTTGTTAAATTCCAAATTTCACTATCGTATTACAGGCTTGATGATAGTTTTATAAATCTTCATTTTTATTTCCTTAGTAAGGATTTTACTTTTAAATAACATAAAATTAGTGTTTCCCATAATAAACCGTTATAAAAAATATCAGTAAACAATAATAGGTCAGAAATATCACATGATTTGCCTATTCATTCAGAGATTTATATTGGCTATAAAAATATTTCTTTCAGAAATAAGGTAAAATTTATTACTTTAAATACAGGAAAATTGTTTTCCTTTTAATTTGAAATCTCATAAGAAAATCTATTGCAGACACTTATTTTTGATTTATACTTTGCATAGCAGTGAAAAACTAATATAAAAGATGAGTAATCAGAAATAAAGCAAAGTTTCTACTTGTTGATAACATCAACTAATGAATAAAGTAACCTTCAGTGATTAACACAAGAAATAAAACACAAGTGCTTAGTTTAGATTATCATGATATATGCTTATATTTTCATTTATAACTTTCCAATAAATGTTACAATAACTCAGTTATTTATTGTTACTGATCTGGAATGTAATTTTTTTTTAATTTTGGAATATCTCTTGTAGTGATTCATGAAAAATTAAGTACTTAATCATGCAAATAGAATATTCTGAAGCCATTTGTAACAGGTCTCTTATTACAAATTGTGGAAGCAATTTTTGAACAAAACAATGACAATCTGTACAAATGCTGCTTGAATATTATGCTCATTACAAAAGGGTTGCATCAAGCTGAAACCCTTTTGTAAATCAGCATAGTCCTCAGACTCAACCCAAATTGAGAATTCAAAGGATTGATCAAAGCACAAAATTGTAAATAATGCTTATTTAACTGATATAAAGGTCTGCTGACTCATTACTGGCTTTATGGTTTCATGCTGTTTCTCACCTGAATACAACAGTAAACTATATTTGCTTTTTATACTTAGCTTTGTTCAAAAGCTGTGTTATACCATGCTTAAAGTCAAATCAAATCAAGTTATGAAAGCTTAAAAATTTTCTGTAGTTATGAAGTTATTGAATATATATCAGTGGAATGTTGTGAAAATTTTCTATCAATGGGATATATTGAAAAAAGTCATTATTGATATATATATATTTAAAAATTACAGTATAGAAATGTAGACCGAAGAGAGGATTTGATTCAAACTACTCTTTCTTTACTTCCAGAAGTTACACACAGATGATAATTTTAAAAGAAAGATAGGAATCACTTTCTTCCATTTTTGAAACAAGAGCTCTGGAATGAAATATTACATTATTTAAATTAATTACATCATAGCATAAACAATTTACAGGAAATTCAAATCATTGTTAATTACAGTTTAAATTACATTTCAGTCAAAGTTTTTAAAATGAAACACAGCTTTTAAGATAAACAGAGAGAAACACCCTGATACAAGTTACATTCCATTCTGTGCAACTATTTTCAATTCAATCCAGGATAAAAATTTGTTAGATAGACAACAGAATAAGGATTTTTTTACAAACTTTTATTTAGATTTGGATTTTAGATTAAGCTCATGAGGTACGAAAATTTAACTGAGATAAATATAATCACCATTTCTAATGCTCCTTTAATTGCACCACCCAATATACTGCAATATTTCAATGCACCATGGCCTTCTGGCAACTCAACAAACTCAGTGAGAGGGTTAGAATCAATCAACAATGAAAATTCATCTGCAGCAGGACTCCAGTTTGTAATAACAGGACATATACCCAAGTACATCTTAAAAGCTGTCTGTAAGAGGAACATATTGATTATTTTTTAACAAATCACAACAAATGAATAGAATTATATTAAAAACTGTTTTTACTCTGAAAACATCATGCTTTAAAGTGAATAAAACTTAAAAGAAAATATAAATCATTGAAAATTTCAGTAGGTTCCAAAATTTAAGCTTTCACCACTTGGAAATATAATTTTCATCTACCAAAAGTTTCCACAGGCTCTGTCTTTCAATTTAGTCCTCCATTGCATCTAACAATCATTACAAGATGCTTTACATTCCTTGGCAGACCTTCCTCGAATTTGTTAAAAATACAATGCAAATTTCTCAATTTTTCTGGCCACTAGATGGCCTCTTAGTATCTAGTGAGCCAGTATTAAATTTATGCATTTTGGAGCTACAAGATCTACATATTTCTGTTCTCTCCTTTTTTGTATGCCTTTTTGCCTTTGTGGTCAATAAGTCTGATTTAAGTCAAAAATATTTCTTTCCTTGTCTGGCATCTTCAAGGCAACAATATAGCAAAAGACAGAACATTTTTCCATTTCTTAATATCTTTCCCAGCAAAATTAGAGGGTTATTATCTTTATCTGTAATAATGATTATTTTTTCATTTGACAAGTTACTTTCCACTGAAATATTTGGGAACAATACTTCAAAACTTTTAAACTTTACTTTGTTTCTACTTGAGTTTTTTTTTTTTTCCCTCCACATTGAAAGTATTTTTCCTAAGCATTTCTTTTCCATCAATACTTTTGATTTCCACCATAAGATGTTTTCTTCTTTGTTCCTTCAACAAACTGTAGACTGACTGTGAGTGACCAAAGCTTGTTCATGCAATCCTTCGAGAACAGCAGCATGCACAATAATATACAATCTGATATCATCTGTTGACTAATGACTATGTGGAACAGAAACAGGCTTTCATTAAACAAGAGATCCAATTGTGGTACTAACATAAATTTCTCCCTTAGACTCCAACATTTCTTTCGGTACCACTGACTTGTGCGGTACTGTAATTTGGAACAACTATCAATGATCTCTTGAAACATATGAACTCTTATATTTAAATCAACTTAAAATTTACCATCTTTTTCACTCATTGGAATCTCCCAATCAAAACTTCCATTATCTATTTTAATGGAAAGTCCATTTAGCATTTAATAGTTTACTTACCTTCTCTCTTTCACAGTATACTTTCGGGTGGGTCGGTGCTTCATTTATGGATTACCTTCTCTCTTATTAGAAGTTGGGGCCATGTATTTCCCTATCAGCAAAATCTTCTCAAATGATCTTTTTAATCCTTGAAACCTTTAATAATTTTTTACCTGGAACACAACTTGACATTACTTCCAAAACGGTGTTGTTGTCAGTGATCTGGATTCTCTTAAAAAGCATCATGTTTTCTTTTCCCTAAAATTTTCATTTTTTGTTTCTATTGTTAAAAGTTTCTATACAATTTCTTTCTAATTTCTCCCTTATGCAGCAAGAATGAATCTGGTAAATGTTCACATAGCTTTTTTGGAATCAAAACTAATAATTTGTCAATTTTCATCACCAATTCAGGTAGTGAAAACTAATTTTCAGTCTCTTACAAGAATATTTGAGAATTTACATATGTTGGCAAAGCATGTTTTCAACATTCATGCAACTTTTACACAGGATACATAGTAAAGATAATTTTCACTGGGTAATTTATTACAAGAATCAAAATTCTTATACTTTAAAGGTATTGATGTGTTGTCTTAAAACTAAACTTTTGATTTTATCATAGTTATCTAAACCCTAAGATAGCATAATATTTATTCCTTTGGTACAACCTTTTAAGCCCTGTAAAATAACTTTCCCTTGATACAGTTTGGGTACTTCATAAAGTTTGAACATCTGTTCTGCATGATGAAAAAAGAAGGCTGCTCTTTCTGCTCATTTTGGGGGTTTTAAATAGCTTTCATAATATTTATATAACCATGAAGAATTGTCCATCTTAAATTTTGCTTTCTAAATTGCCTTATCTTTTTTTTTTAATTTTAATATGCATTTCAATTTTACATTCACATTTCTTTTGTTTCTCTTTGACATCTCACTGCTTTATTTTCACAAAAGCTTTGGATTTCTCTATCTACTTGATCAGAGATAAACATGTTTATTAGTCCTCAAACAAATTACTTTTCATATTATTTAGATTGCATAGTCACATTTATTAAAATCTATCCTTTTTACATCAGGAGATATTTACTATCTTAACTCACTCTTGTTAACAGACACCCCTATCTAGGTTAACCCAAGAATGCAAATGTCATTTTAAGCAATTTAAGGTTATCACAAAAATTATTGAAATTAAATTAATAAGTCACATTAAAAATCAAAAAACTTAATGCCATCACCTTCCTTTCTTGAAGCAATAAACAAGTTTCATTTATTTAGTGTTCGGTAACTCTAGGACATAAATTACACAAACAATTATTTTATTTTGAAAAATTTAGACTCGATTTTCATTTTAATTTATTACCAAACTTTTTAAATTTAAGTTATAAATCAAAACAATTCAATAATTAAAAATATACATATATTAATTATAATCCTTATTTAAACAATCAAAATTGAATAAATTATCATCAAAAAAAAAAATATCACCAAGTATTAAGCATAGCAACTTAGCTTTAAAATAGTTCCTAATAATATGCATTTACGAGTACCACTCCTTGCATCAAATATTATAATTTAACACACTATGACTAATTATAATAAGTACAGGAAATAATGTAACACATCAGTACAAGCACTTTAAAAATATAAACTTATACAAAATTTCACCAATTCTCTTTAAATATTTCACTACCTGAATCAAAATTAAAAATCTGTATTTAATTTCCTGACTTAAACTTTTAACACAGTAAATAATTAACACTACCAAATTTCCTTATCTTATAATATAGAATAAGCTTTTAGCATTTTACTTTCTTAAAATATTTTGACATTCATATAATGTTATGATGTTTTAATAATAAATTATCAAAATTATTATGAAAATTGTAAATAAATTATTTATTTCATATAATGATACATTAAATTCACAAAATACATAGCATTATATGAAATAAATAAATTATTTATTTTATATAATGATACATTTAATTCACAAAGGTGTTGCTTAATTAATTACTATTAAAAAAAACAGTACAACAGTTTTTAAAATAATTCACAAAGAAAAAAGTTCACAATTACAAGCAAAGTCAATATTTAAATACAAATTTTCATTCTTAAAAAATTGCTAAAATATTTATTCTTAATTAGATGCAAACAATGGTTAGAAAAAAATTAAATTTATTTCAATACTAATAAATAAATAGTAAGTAACCAATCATACTTCAATATTGATATAAAAATGTTCTTGAACAATTTCTTTTTATTAAAAGAAGCCTTCATACATATTTTTAGCATTGTTATTTCAAATATTTAACTAACTTTAACCTATTACATCTATTTTTTCATGAAAATTTAAAAAGAAGCTTAGTTAAATTCTGAAACAAAAGTTTCCTTCATTCATACATCAATAAAACAAATTGGCTCTTAATGAAACGTGAAAAAAATTCAAAGTGTACTGACTCACTGTTTTGTGGACAACTTATTCTATCCACTTAATTAGCACATAATTATTTTATATTCCTCTAATCCAGGCAAGAAACACAATTTTTTAATGATTTAAAGAGATGAAAAATATAAGCAATTTATTTAAAGCATCATTTACTGAATATTAAACACTAATTCATACTTTTCCATGACGTAACAAGTTTTCGTTTATACATAAACCAGGAGCGGGACTTCAGCAAGCTATAATAATTTAACCATAACAATTTTTACTCACATTCAAACACGAATACTCACAGTGTCCCCACCCATGGCAGAGAACAAAAACAGAAAGTCTTAGTTAAAGTTAATTGTCTGTTTTTACAGCATCTAAAAAACATTACATTTAATGTCATAATAAGAAAACCTCACAACCTTAAATCTTGCCAACGATTTAAAAATTGTAAACACCATCCTTAAAAATTTACTCAAATGTTTTTTAAATTTTTGCTTCTTACTCTAAATTCTTATAATTCAATTAGTTACTGCATTCCATAAAAATTTAGAAAACTTTGAATAAAATTAAGCATTATGATATTCATTCAAAAATTCTTCATGAAATAAAACATAAATGATTAAAAAACTTTAAAATCAATAAAAGTTTAAAAAAGGTATGATAAAGAAAGATAATAAAATTAATAACATTGTAATTATGACACAATTTGTTTTGAGATTACATGAAAAATAAAGTTATAAAATTGGCAAATAATACAAAAAGATATTTAAACTAACTTGTAATTTATCAGCAGTGTCTCGAAGATCATAACAACGCCCAGCATTTGTTCTAGCAAGGAAATCTTCAACAATTCTAACACCAATATTGTGACCCCTAAAACCAATGATAAAAAACTATGTATTTTAAATCTATGCAATAATGAAAACATTCAATACTGTTTGAAACTTAGCATATTAGTCATCATAAATTTACTAAAAACAAAGAAATGATTTGAATCCTAAATTTATAATGAAAAAAATGAAGGAGATAAATATAGTTCATTATCAATAAGCAAATGAATGTGAAAATTTTGCAGTCAGAAATTCTCCTATTGTTTCCAATATATCTCATTGAAAATAAAAAAAAATAGTAATTGTTTTTCTTTTTTCAATTTTTTTATGTTTTTCCAATTGATGAAAATTGCTAGCTATTTGTTCAATTTATTAAGCTAAATATAATTTATATTAGAAAGTTCTTCAATATATGAAGTTCATTTATATATAAAATATACCAATTTATGACTAAGTACCTTAAGCTCACAATTTTATTCACATTTAAAATGAAAAAAATTTTTAAAAAAAAAGAACAATTGCAATACATATAAAATTGCAATACATATTTTGCTAAAATCAATTTAATAATGTAATTAAATTTATTTTTTGAGTAATCAAAATTTTCTAAATTATTCTTTAATTTTAGAAAGTAGTTTCTTAATTTTTTAAATTATTCTTTAATTAAAGTAAGTTTACTTTAGAAAAATCTTAAATTTAAAATATACTAAAATTAAAATAAAATTAAAGAACTAATTAATATTAAATATTTTTATGTTAATGGAATTTTTTAAAGTAATTAAGTATTTCAATACACAAGAGTACCATTTAAAAATTACTGGGTCTAGAAATTTCAAGTTAAAATATTTATTAATCACTTTATACAGTTTAACAATGACTAATTTTTATTGTAAATGAGTGTTTTTTGTTAAATATTATAATTTTTCTTGGGAAACATTTTCTTTTGGTTAATTAATTTTTTTAACATTAGACTCAAAATTTGATGACTTCTTTTTATGTTACAATACACAAAGAATTTATGTTTATCTGTAGAATACAGGATAAATTGCAAATGTTAAAGAACTATTTGATTGAAAAATAATTTACATTTTTTCAGGCACAGTAAAACTCAGATTGGTTTTCTTTTCAAGAGAAGCTTCATAATTTTTTATTTAAGTTTGATATCTGTGCTTTTCATGTTTAGAATTTGCATATACTACTTGATTTTGTCAACACTCATTCATAATTTTCACAGTTTAACATTATCTTGTCATTGATAATAGTAGTGATCATATGAGAGAGCTAGACCAATTCAGTATTTACAGAAGATGTAACCACCCCTTTTTGAAAGCAATGGTATTGAACCTTCTCTCAGAAAGTAATTATTATTTTTGGCCCCCTTTTTAAAAATGGATTGCCCTATAATTTATCACAAAGAATGGCATGAACCCATTTTTAAGCAAAAGAAGAGAACCACCCATTTGTAACGCATCCTTGATGCTGTGTTGTATTAAAAGAAATTAAAAATACCTAAAAAAATTAGAAATACTTAATACTTTATTATGTTAATATTATTTATTACCTATTATATTCCTAAAAAATTCTTAAAAAAAATAGCAAAACAGCCAACCAGATCTGATTCCAACAGCTGTTTATTGAATTCTAGCACCAGAATTATGGCATTACTGACTTGACAAGTGTTATATACTAAGAATATCATAAACATAACATCTAGGACATAAAGATCACTTTATTTTTCACTCCGTGGTTGATCCATATGTGAGCTTAATGCAAATATTACATGAATTGCGCTACCAAATCTGGGTTCAGTCTTAAGGTTGTTAAGCTTAGACTCTGTCACAGAAGGTACTTAAAAGAATGTATAAACATAACAACATGTCACCGAAGACAAAAATCTGCCAAAATATAACTTTAAACATGTTATTTCTCTTTCAGAATGTGAAAAAACTTTAAAATAACATAAACTACAATTTATCCGATGGAATAATATGGTAAAAAATACTTCGGAAAACGAAAAGTGGTGAAAAATTTTCTATACGATTACGAGTCTAGTTAGTGCTGTTATTCAAAGATAGTTAGAATAAATACCTCTTACATCACTAAGAGCTGCTTTTTTAATTATTGACAGGGAAAAGAAAGCTGATACAAAAACCAGTTTCTCTCATCAGCGCTTTTCCTCAAGGGCGAAGAAAATAAAATAATCTCATTTTTGAACCACATCATAATTTAAATAAACAAATATAATATCAAAAAGAGATGGACAATGTTTAAGACTTATAAGGCAACATGATAAAACTATATGGGTGTGTGAACTGAAGAGTAACTAGTCTGGCTAGAGTATGTCAAAAGTTATGTATTGAAGAAAAAACTGATAAATATCCCGAAATTTATTCCCTAGTTTTAAAATTTTTATTCAAATGCATCAAATATTGCATTAATGGGGTATGATATTTTATGTAAATTGAACAAACTTCTTTAATTCGATTTGATTTTAATGATTGTAGAAAATTATTAAAATCTAATATTACTGTTTAAATTGAAACATTTGCACTGGTTGAGACTTCCCAATATCTTTACTTCCCAACTATACAAAGAAAAGAAGTTTAAAACCATATAGTTTTAAATAGTATGGTGATATTTTATCGTATCTTTGTGGTAAAGATACAAGACAATCATACAATTCTACAACTATCCTATTTCCATATCTTGTTTAATTTCAGTGACAGGATACTTTTCTTAGATGTTGAGTTCTCTCATTTTCTTGAAAATCTTTCTCTCTGCACTATTTTCATATGAATTAATTATGTTCAATTTATTTAACAATTCCCTTTTATGTTCATTATATGAGAAAAAAAATTTTCTTTCTTTAAATGCTTTTCTTTTAAAAAGCGTTTACAGAAAGAAAATTTTTTTTTTATAAAGAAAGAAAGAAAATTCAGAAAAAGATTATGAACTTACGTACATTTAGAGCTTTGATTTCTTTTTTAATGATTTTATCTCCTCTATATTTAATGTATCAAGAAATATGTGAATAAAGGTTTTGTAATTCTCCAAGTGAATTATAATTTTATCAGTATATACTGCAATGTCAGAAATCAAATATTTTTGTTCCAATTTCTTATAAGTTCTAATACCAAAAGAATTAAGTTTCTCCATTTATTTATGGAGCTAAAAAAAATTCTAACTTTGCAATGTGTAAATAGGATTTCAATTTCCATCATCCTCCTGTCAGTACTGATAAGATCAAAATTTCATTTTTTTCCTATACACAAATAAAATGATTAATTCTTCATTGACATGTATATCCTTATCAATAAGGACTTCTTTTTCTAATCGTACTTCGGTTTCTTATTCATGTTATCACAGATTAATAATATTGTTACTTTCATATACATATTTTGTATATGAAATTAACATTAGAAACAAGATCACAAGCAAAAAATTTGGTGATTAATTGACTTGTGCAGTGAAAAATCTATGTAAGGATTCTTGACTTAAGCAAATTTTATAGTTAACCATACAAAATTTTGATGATTTTATTCCATAGTTGGTATAATTTATCTTGAAAAACCAGGCTTTCACCAAAAGCAAAATCTAGAGTATTTCAACTTTTTACACTTATAATGCATATTTGCATATTTTCAAATATTTATTCTTAACAAATTTATTTTTAACAGAAATGATAAAGATAGGTTTATTTGTTTCAGGGAATTAACTCCAAAACCAACATTTCAGTGTTTTTAATCCAAATCTAACAAAGAAATAATGTAAATAATAGGTAAAAATCCTACATAATATTAAATAGGGAGTTATTGATAAATACAAATTCATTAAAATAACAAACAAAAGCATTTTATAACTATATAACATGCATGAAAAAATAAATCAGTTGTATCATTGTTAAGTATTTTTAAATATAAAAAATTAAATAATTTCCAACTTAAAGTTTACAACCAAATTAGACTTATTAACTTTGTGACATTTTATAGTTAATAGTAAAAATTACTACCAATCAATATTTCTTAAAATGAAAAAGATGTTTATAAGGTTTTCAGAGTTGCATATGAAGAAATCCATTCAGGCACAATGAAAGACAATAGTGCTCAACCATGTGCTATGACCATTTGGTAACAAATTTCTTTTCTCTCTATTACATAAATTATTTAACTATCATATAAAAAAATACAATTTTCACATATTAACTTACATTCGTTCTAATTGTTTGTTGACATCTTCATCATTTTCATAATCTTTTAGTATTTGAGAAACAAGGGCCCCGTATGTTAGTGCAAACAGCTCAGAGCTCTAAAAATTTGAGAAAGAAAAATATTTAAGTAATGCAAATTATTTAAAGTTAATTCTAAAACATAATTCCAAGATTAATTTTATTTTTCACTAAAAATTTAAACAACTTTTTAAGAAAACCAATAAAGTAATCACATTTTAAATTCATGAATACTGCAATAATCTAAATATATTTCCAGAGTAAGTTTTGAAAAATTTCAAATACCATAAATTTCAAAAGAAGAGTTGCATTGAATGTGTTTGAGCAAAATGGCTTGAAAACATTTAAAATTGTACAGAAATCCTACATCATCCTAAATATTGCAGTAAGTTATACTGTAAGTGTTATCATTATGCCCATTATATCATAAACACTTAAATTAGTAAATTTATAGTCTATCAATTAAGAAAAATGCATGAAATGAAAATGTAGCTTAGAATAAATTATAGGGAGAAATATTGAAAATATACTTAATTTCATGAATATATTTATTTTAATTAGGATTCATTACATTTTTAGAAGTTAATATTAATAAAATTCCTAGTATATTATAAAACATGCTGCAACAATATCAAATTGAAAATAGAAAATTTTATTTTTATTAAAAATAATAATTGCATGTGAAGTCTTTAAAATATTCTTTTCTAATTGGATTTAAAAAATTTAAGGAATCATGATGTAAAATGGAATCCAAATACTAAAGTAACCTCATTGTTACATTAAACTACCTGCAATGCACAATTGCTTTATTATAGGATGTAATTTCAATATCATTAAATCCTGATATCACCAATGTTATTTTTACCTATTTCAACATACCTTATGCTTATTTTGTAAACTGTAATAAAACATTTATTTTTTGAAGTTCATATACACAGCCTGACATAGAAAATGCAACACCATGAGGTTTTTGTCGTATAAATATGCAAATTTCGGAGATTAAGCAGCGGAACATGTTATGCAATTAATTTAAAATGCAATGTGGTCATGTGATTATCGGGCAAGATAAAAGCGATAGAAATGGCAGTCTTATCTCTTTGCCGCTTAGGAAATCCAGTATTTTGGGAAGTTCAAAGCGGCAGAAGACATGTGTGGATGAAGTGATGGCTGGACGACGACATCGAAGACAGTTCCGCTAAACCGACGGTTTTGTCAGAGGTCGAATTGTAGGCTTACGTATGGCTGGTTGGTCCTACCCTCGTATCGCTGCTGAAAGCCGCCAAATTGCATCAACTGTGTATAGAATTTGGACCAGATGGGTGAATGAACAAAATGCTAATAGTCACATAAGACCAGGTCCATCTAGACAGACAACAGAACGGACGGATTGACGCATCCGAAGGGCAGCTATGGCGGACCCACAATCAACTTCTCTTGACATTCTGCGCTATGTGCAGCCAGTTCTGGATGCTCCAATATCTGCGAGAACAATTGCACGACGATTGGCTGAAAGTGCCTTTATGAAGACTGCCATTAATGCCAAGGCACTGTAGGGAGAGATTCCGATGGTGTCGTCAATGAGCCACTTCGACGACTGAATGGCAGAATGTAGTGTTCAACGACGAGTCTCGGTTCTGTTTGACTAATGATAGTCACCGAGTTAGAGTCTGGAGGAGTCGGTAAGATAGAGCCAATTCGTCCCCTATAGCTGAACGCCACACAGCTCATCAAAGTGGAATAATGGTTTAGGGTGCAATCAGCTACGATAGCAAATCACCCCTAGTACGCATCAGAGGCACATTGACGTCACGACGGTACGTTGATGAGGTGCTGCAATCTGTTGTGCTACCTTACCTTCAGCACCTGCAATATAGTATTTTCCAGCAGGATAACCCAACATCGCACATGGCACTAGTCAGCAGACAAATCTTGCAGAATATCCAGTTGCTTAATTGGCCTGCGATGTCTCCTGATCTTTCCCCAATAGAGCATATCTTCGATGGGATTGGATGTTTGTCTGTTATGCCCCAGCCTCCGTCAGAGGATGAACTGTGGAGAATGGTTCAGACCATATGAGCTTCTATCCACCAGGACACCGTCCGCATGTTGATTGCAGCAGGATGTCTCTACCTTGCAGATTGTCTGCTTGCATTGCCGAGAGAGACGGCCATCCTACTTACTGATTTTCTGCATATTTCTATGTCAGGCAGTGTATACATCAGTAGAAATGCTGCATTTTTCTCGGTGAATTTAATTTTTATAATAAAATGGACATCTGGAATAGCTTTAAAAGTGATTTCTGTTTGACATCAACGGTTTGTGTATATATTGGATATTTTGTCAGATATGGTCCTCTATTAATATTGAATTTTGTTGCGAACCTACACGTTCCTTCTCACGTAACACTTATAAAATCAAGGACGTTTTTTTTTTTTTTTGGAAATTTTAAAAATTTTTATCTAAAATCCAATCAGTAAGAAACATTGAGGGGTGCATTTTATAATCAATAAACATTAAAAGTTTTTTTAGAATAATCTTTGTCTTTCTGAAAAACCGTGCACTTACATTCAATGTAATTCTATTTTAGAAAAACGGCTAACACAAACCATTGATGTCTAACGGCATAAAAGTCACTTTTAAAGCTATTCCAGTTGCCCATTTTATTATAAAAATTAAATTCACCGAAAAAACGGGCTGCCTTCTTCCGCACTTAGCCCGTTTTTCTGAAATAGAGTTTCATTGACTTTTTATATCAATTTAATTTTTAAACGCATAAGCACTGCTTAATTTCCTCCAGACAATAATGATAATTTTAAAATTTGTTGCAGCTCTTATTCAAGTAAATTTTTGGTTTATTTGTCGTTCAGTGGTACATGATGACTAATTAAACTGGATCTAGTTTAAAATGGAATCTAAGTGCATAAAATGTTCATTTGAAGGTCAGAACGCTAAAGAGCCAGCTTGGTTAGAATTGATTAAGAAATGAGTATCAAATTTACACTTTTGATTAAAAGGCCAGAGCATCAGATTGTAAAGATTTAAGAAACTTATTGATTTCATAAAAAATCATTATAAACTATATAGAAGTTTACACAATAATATGAACAATTGGGTGAATAATTAATGTAGCTACTTTATCATATTTTTATGATGATAAAGTATCTCCTATATTACAGAGTAAATAAAAAATAATTCATTTGATAATTGAAACGATGTCAAGAGAAGTTAAAAACAATTTAACACTAGCTCAAGATCATATTAGTTTCCAATTAGTTAGAAACAATAATATACTAAGCAAAAACTAATTTTAACTAGGAGCACCTAAATGCTGCATATTCTTTGAAAATTCGGAATCAAAATCTTTCCCCAGGAACTGTAAATAGAATCATCAGATGATTTGACAGTAATAGCAAAAGAAACAAGAGAAATAATTAAACAAAATGTTTAATTAAAAAAAATACTGCAAATATTTATGAGATTCCATGTCAACTTACATAATAAGAGTAGCATAACCAACTTAGCACATTTTTTAGGTGATAAGTTATCTTCTACACTATAAAATACATGAAAAATTGTACACCAACTATTGAAACAAATATATCAACAGCAATTTAAGGCTCATTCAAAATATTGGGTTTCAAATCAATGATTGAGAAAATTGTTCAACTGAAAAGCCAGATGAGTGATTCCATGCTAAGACACCAAATGAGAGTAGAATGACCAATTCACATTTTCTTTAAATTTGATACATATATTGATGTCCATGGTTGCACAAAAATATCTAAATTTTCAATCACCAGCTCAATTTATTTATAGAGACTTTAAAAATTGCCAAGGCCAAGAAATACCTTGAAAGTGGAATTTTTTTA
>JAPDSC010030423.1:0-21538 GCA_026290005.1 Latrodectus geometricus | reverse complement strand
AGTTTTCTGCACTAAAAACAAGGGCATTTCGCATTCTACTACCATTTTCAACATCTTACCTTTGTGAAACTGGATTTTCTACGGTGGCTTCTTTGAAGACAAAATATAAATCTCAGCTAAATATAGAAAAAGATTTGAGAGTGTCTATTTCTAATATTAAACCCTTCGAAAAACTTTGCTCTGAAAGACAGGCCCAAGGAAGTCACTAATAATTATTAAATTTGTTTTTAATTTAGTAAGTTGTTTTAATTTAATAAGTTAATTATTAAATATGTCGAAATGTATTTTGTTTGTATGTGTGTGTGTGTTCTTTCCTTTCAGTCACTTAATCAATTTTTTTAAATAACATTTTCTCTTGGATATGCTCGCGCCCCCCCCCCATTAGTGTGCTAGCACCCCCTAGGGGGCGCGCCCCACAGGTTGAGAATCACTGCTTTACAGGTAATATTACAAAAGTATTTTTAAAAACTTTTCCTAAATATGCAAAATATACATAGCCCAGAGAATTCTCCAGAAAATATGCAAATCCCATCATTTCATTGATCTTTCAAAGCTTAAAAATGCAACAATTTTTTTCGTTTAAATTTACTTTATTTTAAAAGTAGAATACAAATAGAATAGTTTTGCTATTTGCTTTTTTAAACAGTCGCAAATATATATGAATACCCTAACTTTTAAGGTGTTAAGTGATTTATGCCGAATTTTCCATCAAATATTGAAAGGCAAGAGAAAAACTTTGGTAACAATCTACTTAACCTATATTATTTATTGTGTTAACTGTATACTTAAATACGTTCTATTTATCCATTAATGTTCTTTTTATTGAAAATTTGACAGCTCTATTTTTATAACAAAAACTTATATTATTAATCATAGTAACAAAATTACAGTTTAAAAATTTAGCTAAAAATTTTAATAAGGGTTGAAAGATTTATACATTTAACTTGTTTTTAATTAGAGATGTTAAATCCACTGAAATAATTGATAAATGTAGCACAAATTTTTAACAAATTATATAAAATAACTATTTATTTCTTCCTTAAGCATGTATTTCGTTACAACCATTGAAAAATATAATACATTATTTTTTAATTTAAGTAGAAATTTTAATTCGGTATAAGGTTTCTATTTACAACTGTCATATTTCACAGCATGTCAAAGATAAATCATGCAAATTGCTTAAATTTTTCTTTCTTTAATTTGCTCTAAATACTCTTTAACGATTTATTTCCCATTCTATACTCTTCTGACTGTGTATCATTTGTTTTGGAATTACAAGAAAATTTTAAAAAAACACCATTGTAAAAAAATTACTTTAAAAATCTTCTGATTTATATTATTTTTTTTTTGTCATGTGTCAGCCAGGCTAGTAGTATGGGGGTGTGCTGCTCGATTTTTTCAACTGAACTGTAATTTGGTGTGGAGTCCGTCTACTTCAAAGCACACATACCATAGATACCCGTTTAGGTACCCTATTGTTGTTATAGAAACCCGTTATATAAGATAGGCAACCAACCATACTCCATTCATACAAAAAGAAGACAAAGACATGAGAAAGAGAAAGTACATCCATGCTCGAAAATGGATACGAAGTCAAATCCTTTCAATCCGCAGTCAGACACGCTGACAACTAGAGAGGATGGGTGGTAATTTTTATCATATATTATTATTTTAACAGATAAAGTTAAAACCATTATTTAATCTATAAATTATATAGTTTCTTCTCCAATAACTAAAAATAATACAAAAAATATTGATCTTTTCTATTTAATTAAAATAAATCTATATTTATAGACTTTAATGATATATAAAGATTTTACATTTAATTTTACACTTAAATTTAAAAATGGTGTTTCATCGAATATTTTAATTTACATTTTAATAAATAGTTTTCCAACAACATATCCGATAAGTAATAAAAATATTCTATAATTAATTAAATTTCATACCATTTAATAAATGAAGAATTAAAATCATGATAAAATATTCTGATAATTATCTGCTATAGTTTATAATTTCGGATTGAAAGCAAATAGTGTAATTGGAAAGAAAACATTAAGAAAAAAATTTTAAAGATATCCTATCTCTTGCTTTCGGCTATGTGTCCTTGTTTTGATAATTGGTCATAATTATCGAATTAAAAATTAATATCCATCATTATGATATTATTGACTTAAAAAGTTCTGTAAAACATCAATAGTAATTCATATTCTTGATTATATTTAAAAATAAGTTGATTATTTTGAAATGCAATGAAGTGTATGAATTACTTATTTGAAGACAAAATAAATTCTTTCATTGTTGAAGCGCAAACATTGAATTTTATTAGAATTTTACGGAATTTATCATCAAAAGACTTAATTAACTTTCTAAAACATTAATAATACTCTCAAAATTAGATTCCTGATTAATTATTCGTACTAACTTTAATGAAACATAGCCTAGCGGCAAAGACTTCCGGCCATTTCTGAAAGATATAGAAAATTAAATTAATTATTATTGGATCTTATCTTGTTACTATACTTATAATCTATACATTTTTGAGTTATTAAATGAATAATTTTATCATTTAAAAGTGATGTATATTTTTATTCCTTTTTATCCATCATCTGAAAATAAAAATCAAATTGATCTCATTTGTTAATGCACGAAATAAAAAAAAAACATATTATTCACTTTCAAGAAACCTATATTTGCTGTTAAGACTGTTATTACCTTCTAGGGAAATAAGTAAGGATTTTCTCTTAAATTCTTTAACATAGACATAATTATCATACTCAAAATATCAATTAAGGCTAAAAAAAATTCCCTTTACTTACAATTTGCAACACACTTTTGAATTCTAACTGCGATGATATTGCGACTAATTAGATGCACTCTATTAATTTCAGAAATAAATTACGAAAAAGAGAGTGGGCGAACGAAAAATAAACAAATTAATTATTCTTCTGCAATTTTCCTCACGTATAATCTTATAAAAAATGTACGAATCATTTCGATATGTGGTACGCATTCTAGTTAATTACAGAAATAAAATTAACTTTTATTGGATACATGCTATAATTTGATGCATCGTTCATTTATTAATTTAATTTTCAATCATTAGAATCTCCAAAAATGTTCTTTTTTTTATAAATGATGGTCGTATATATCCTAATTTAGCTATTCTTTTTCAGCTTAGAAAGCATACATATTTGCATTTTATTGATTTGGTGTTTCAAAAAGAATTGATTCAGATCACTCTTTTATGATGTAACCAAAATGATGCCAGTTACTGGATCTGAATATTTAAAAAAAATGCGTTTAGCTATACATGAAGTGAAGTAATTCTCAACTCATATTTTTATTTGTAGTATCTCATAGAGGAATTTAGTAAATCAGTATTATTAAGTAAGCTGCGCATTAATAAATCAACTGCATCATGATAAATATTTAAAGCTCAAGCTTCTAGTGTTGTGTCTTCCTATTATGGGATTTTGGATGTGAATTTTTGCAATAATTTTGAATTTATAATTTATGAATATATTGAAACATGTGCTTTTGCGATAGTTTTATTCATATGTTAGGTTCAATTATGGTTTTTCAATAAAGAATTTTTAGTAAAGAACTGAATTTATATAAATGGTAATTTTTCTTCAAAGAAATATTGATTTCTATAATTGACTTTAATTTTCTTCTAAATTCTTGGCATATTGCCAGATAGTACTGGTAAAATCTAAAATATGGCTTTTTCTTTTCAATGCGCTGTTTCTAAGATATAAGCAATTTTCTTTCATTTTTTATTTATTTTATTTATTCTGCTTATATATAAAAAAGCTCTTGATTTCTATCAAGAGCTTTTTTATAAAGATATAAAAAAAATTTTTTAGATTTAATTTCTTTTTGATATATTTTTAAGCTGATTCCTTGCTTTCACCTTAAATTACTTTGTTTTAAATGCATAGTTTCCTTCATAATCAATTTCTTCTGAAGTGTCTAAATAGTTTAAGAATTTCCTTTCTCATTGCGTTTACCTGATTATCTTTATTGCTAGTAATTATGATTTAACTAAGACTTTTAGTAAGAATGTTTTCTCAAAAGTGGTAATTAGTTTTATTTCTAGAGTTGTTAGTTAGATTTATTCTTTCTAATCTAACCAATAACTGGTAGATGGTCTGATAAAAATACATTTACGATATATGGAGAAATTCACAATATGGAATTGGTTTCAACAATTAGTTGCATTGTATCTTCATCCTCCTTTGATTTTATAAAATTCGAGTTTCATATTAACAGTTTTGATATTTAGGTTTTTGGCATTATTACACTGAATAAGAGTATATTTTTAATATTTCCATTTCTTCTTCTTTTCATGAATTTAAATGCATGGTTCATCAATAATAAATATGTGTCTTCCTATTTTCGCCTCCTCCAAAATTTTAAGACTCGTTCAATATGATTAACACTGAGAAAATCTGATTTTAATACGTTTGGGAATCATGATATCTTATTAGTATTAATTCATACCATTATCAAATAAATCATTTTTTTTTCAATTTACATTTGGTATCGTTGATAATTATTGGGAAATATTTTTGGTATTTGGTTTGGTTAGTAGTCCTTTACTTTGATAACTACTTTTACTATCGCAATTTTAGAAAAAATTAAAAATTATGAGATTACCTTTATAATTATTATTTTTTCTTTTTGCTCAGCTTTCTTAGGTGAAAACTGATTTTAAAAAACTAGTATTTTTTTGCATTTATTTGCTAGGAATTCACTTCTAAGAGTAAGTGTACGTTTAATAGTTTATTTTCAAATATTTCGTTAAAAGTTTCAAAAATATTTCTTGTATATATAATATAAATACACCTATCTTTTTTATTTTCCGTTTTGTCTGGGCTATATTTGCTCGTTTCGATAATTTCAACGTTACACTGAACTGTGTGAGTAGGTTAAAAAGTAATTGATATGAGAAGCAATATTGCTACTCGCATTATATATTTTTCTCTTTACTCATTGCTAGTTGCAAAAGAATTTCAATTATTTGAGCTTCATTTATTTGTGTAATAAATTTTCAGCTATTAATGACCCATTTGGAGCAAATAAGGCAAAACCTTAATTTGTTGCTCAGTATGTGAAATACTGGCATTTTCGAATCAATTGTTAATGTCATTGTCTTCACACATATATTCAACAATTGTCTTGCCAGACAACAAAACAGTATTAGCATTTCTATGATTCTCATTGTTTTCTATCAGGAATATTTAGAGCCAAAATCTGCAGAAAATTATTCATTCCATCCCCTGTCTCACTAAAAGTTTTTCCTTCTTCTCCTTGTAATTTTTTTTTATTTAACTAAACTCTGTTCTTGAGCTGTTTCTCCAGAACGATAGCAAACCTCAAAGACGAATACATTTCTGATATTTTTTTCTAAATTTCTTTTTTTCCTTTCTGCAGAGCTAATTAAGATAGTTGTTTAAAGAAACATGAAACTTGGAAAATAAAATATTCTAATTTCCTGACAATATTTATAAACATTCAGTTAGTATTTCGAAAAAAAGCCATCTGCCCTTTTATTTTTCAATTTCAAAGGGCTATCAGTACGCACACTTTTTACATTTTGGCAGAATGTTCTTTTCACTTTCATCAGTTTTAATCATTATAATATATTTGAATTTTAAGGAGCTCCATAAGGTGATCCTCAAGGAGTAAGAATGGATGACCAAGGTCAAAGTTAGAGAAAAAGCATAATTTATCTCTTATACATTTGTGAGAATAGTGATACCTGTAACCGTACCCCATTGATTATATTCTCAGGAGAGGTTATTATTAATCCACAATAAAGAATGTTCTCAATAATTCATGAAACTTCTTTTCTACAGGACAACGTTTCATGTTTTAGAATCTCATGAGCAAAAATGTTAGATGTAATGGCCCTAAAACAAGGAATATAATAATTCTATACCATATCATAACATGTAAACATCATGTCGACATGTATAGTAACAAGAAGACATGTAACTTATCTTTATAAGTAATTCAGAAGTCATTTACTTGTTTACTAATAAGGGAAGCATAATTAAGAAAATAATGCTTCCCTTATAAGACAAACGACAATGATGAACTTTTGAAGTTTAGTTTTTAAAAACGTAGTGATATCCTTCGCCTTCACGTGGTGTTGAGATCAAATTTTCATACACATAAGTGATGAATTTTAAGAATCCAAAAGTCTAATCGTAGTAGAATTTAAATTAGATTAATTCCTTACGCTTTTCTAGTTGAACCATTAAACTTCTAAAGAAAAGTAATTTACTTAAAAAATTAAAGTTTAATTCATATACCAAGTACAGAAAGTTGACAATTATTTCAACATCAACTATTTTCTATACCAAATAATGTTCAGTTTTTGCGAGATATAAAGATATATAGCAAAATAATTTAAAAATGAAGATTCTAGTACATCAAGCAAGAAAAAAGTAATTTGTGTTTTATATAAAAAAATTGATTGAAGATTCAGAAAATTGATTACTTTCATTAAGCATTTCCCAAAAAAATAAAGTTCAAATTGTTTTTGCGAAAAACCCAAAGATGGTTACAATCGAAATTCGATTGAAGCTATAGGGAATAGGTAAAAAACTTTGCATTTCATGGTAAAAAGTATAAAAAATATGTGTTTTTTAAAATAAAGCATTTAATTTTGCCAAAGAAATTGAAAATAGCAGTTTTATTAACTTTTAAGTAAATTACTAAAGAATGAAGTATTTCTAATTTATTGTATAAAAGATGTATAAAGACATATTTTCCTTATTTTGATGTATTTTAGAGACAAGTAAAAGTCTATTAGTAAAAGTTTTTAAAAATAAAATGGAATAAAATTATTGCGATTGATTTTGTTTTCATTTTAGTTCCAATAATGATAGTTCTTAAGAGGTTTTGATTCCCGGAAAAAAAGCATATTTAAAATATTTTAATAAATATTTTTATCTTAGAATAATTTAATATAATTGCATAAGCATTTCTCTTACTAATGTCCCTACTATTAATTGCTTTTTAATTGCCATAAATCATACAAAACTGATTGATTACGTACTATTAAAAATTAATGAATGTTTGTAAAAAGACATGGATTATAAATTATTTGATTTTGCAAGAACAAATGAGGTATTTTTGAAAATAATTACTAAATCAAAGTTTTTTTTAAATGTATAAAATAGTAAAATTGTTATCCATATATTCTATGGTGACACAGATTTCTCAAGTTAAAAAAATAAACCAGCATAATTCATTTTTTATCATGCAAAGTGGATGAATTTTAGTATGGGATATCTCATTGATATTATAATATCTCTTTAAATGTTTAATTATTTATGCATTTAATCATTTATTAAATCAGAAATATCTCGTGTTGAAACTTTAAAGAACTATATTTAATTTGCTTAAATATTGTTCTATTTAATTGTATTAATTTTGATATTCAATATTAAAGTGAAAAGAATATATTAAAAATGTGTCTAGTTATTTATAAATGACACTTTTATGGCTTGGCAGAACTAAAAGTAATAACCGCTGTTAAAGGGTATCAGTTTTACCAACCACTGATTAGACTTTTTGGTATAAAAAATATTTACTTTATACTCTCTTTTTTTTCTAGACTTTTATATCAACCGTTACAGTAAATTGATACTTAAAAACAAATGCGAGATGTTTTCTCTTATTTCAGTGCTTGAACATGAATATGTGATGGCCATGAGTGTTGAGTTAGAAGAGAATTTCCTATTTCAAATTTCTATGTACTCAATTAACCACTCATTTGCTTGTCGTCGGTTTCCCAAATGAGAGTGTCAACTATCCAGCTTGTCCTAGATTTTCAGAGGTCTTTAAAAGTGATACGAAATTTATTGGAAACTATATTATTAGGGATTCTTAAATTTCAAATAAGTCAAGTCTCAGTAAGCTTGTAGCGTATGGTATAATTGTATAATATTTTCTTATTACCAAATGTGATAAGATAGACATTAATTTCAATTTTTTATTATAATTGAATAAATTGTGTCTTATTTTTGTTATTTGTGTCACAGAGCGTGATAGCTTTCTGATATCTGGATAACTTTATGAACAGAGTTGTATCTTCCTGCTAGATCGTGTTTTATTTTATCTATTCAAAAACTGCGCAACTGGCTTATCATTGAAATTAATAAGTTGCCAGACAAGTATGCCAGATTTAAAACGTGATATATTTTTTTAAGACACAACCTTTTGAAAAAGAAAGTTACCCTTATTTTTTTCAAATATAATATTAAAGCAATATTTGTTTCTTCTAGTTTGTCAAATACAGTTATCCTGCTGCATTCATTCAAAAATTAAGAAAAAAAATAAAACTAATTTTGACTTGTTGCAGACTATTACTAATGTCACAATTTTAACAGTTCACATAATTGGCTAATTTGTTGTATACTTATATACTTTTAATCAATCACTGAGTGTATGTAACTAAACACATAAACTGTTTGAATGCGTATTTTTATATGTATATTAACAAAAGGAAATAATGTATACCACCATTGTAAATGAAATATAATGATTATTTAATCTTTTAATCTTCATAGCGTATAAAATTTAAAAGAAATGCATGGAATATTAATAGAATGAAGAAGAAACAAAAACAATGTTGTTATATAAATGATTTTAAAACAAATGTATATATTTGAAGTAAGATTAATCATATATATATATATTTTCACAATTATATTTTCAGTTTTGGAAGCTCCAACTATACTCGATACACATTGTCATAAATATGAAATATACATTCAATAAAAAATAATGCTTTCGATTTCGAGTTAACAGCTCTTAAAATCTCTCTACTCCTTAAAAGCTTCAACGATTAGATTACTATCTGCTTACTAGTAAGAAATTCTTTCAAATCCAAAACTAGCCTGAGTGGTTCGGAAAACAATTATTTACAAGTAAATAGGAAATCTTTTGAACTTCAGCATCCCCTAGCGACGAGAACGATAAAATCTACATCATTAACGTGAATATTGTCCTCGAAAATGAACAACTTAGTTTCGGTTCATTACCCTAGAAATCTAGAAATCGCTGGATCACATAGTTGAGGAGAGCGAAGAAAACGCATTAGTTGTCATGGAAACGGGAAAGCGCTGATGAAAATAAAATACTCTTACTTGTGAAATTATCAATTGCATCTGAGAATGCTCTTTTCTGGCACTTCTGAGTTTTAAACCTCATTTCCAGTCCATACACGCTCCGAAATGAAATCTAGATGAGATTGTGTTGGTAAGTTCCCACGAATTTCGAAATGTAATGTATATATTAGAGTGAAAGGAAATTTACGGAGATTGGAGAAAGAGTGACGAAATCTGTAGAGAAAGGATGAAAGGGAGAAACGCGAAATTCTATCACCGCTTAGATGTTAATTCAATGAAAATTCATTGATATAGCTCGGAAGATGAAAAGAATTTTAAACTGCGAAAGTAGTTGTTCAATTTATTTTGTTTTCAATAATATACATTTTATTTTAATATATTTATTTGTGTTATTTTCTTAAATATTTAGAAGAAATTAAAAATATGATAATAAATAGGCATTGATCAGTATTGTAAAGATATTTAATAATCTAATTGTTGAAATACAGCTTTACACTATTTAACAATGATAAATTAATACTAATGTTAAAAGTTATTACTACACGTTATCTTAAATTTAGTTGAAATTCATCATCCTTATATCTAAATCTGTACTTCCTTGGAAAATGCTCTAATTAAACAATTATATTATCATACTTTCTCATTATTTAGCTAAAAATAAGCATCATAGTCAAGTAATTTCAAATTGGTTTTAAGCATTTTTTTTAAAAATTCACTAATTTATTATTTAAAATATAAATATGTTTTTTTAAACATCTAACGTAATAAATTATGATCTAAGTGATCATAAAAAAATTCAGTTAACATTCTAGAAACAAGTATATAAAATTATTCTTGAAGTTTTCCCAGGAAGCTAATTTAGAAAATCGGATCTTTAGTTAAAAGAAATTAAAGCTAACTTTTAACGTTTATGTTTAAAAAAGAAATTATAATTCAAATTTTCAATAATATCTATTACATTCATTTTTTTATCTGAAACTTTTTCTCAATTGAATACTCGAAAATAATAAATATTCAAATATAATTTTTTTTTCAATTGAATATATCAACAAAACTCGTCATTATAATAATACAAGGGTCACTCTGAAATTTTTGAGATAGGATTTTAAAGTTATACTTAAAAATTTTAGTTGTGTTCAAAGTAATCTCCTCCAGCATCAATGCACTTTTGTAGACGAATTTTATGCCTCAAGACGATTAAATGCCTTAAGCCCTTCATTTCTTGGAATAGATGAAAAAATGCATTTATAGCTATATCAATCACTTCTTCTGAATGAAAACAACGTCCACGTAAGTTTTTTTTAGATTAAAGAATAACCAAAAGTCGCTGAATACGGCGGATGTTCGATCAATTTAATTTGTTTTTGTTTACAAAACTCAACTGTTAATCCAGCTGTATGGAAAGATGTATTGTCACGGTGAAGCATTAGTCCCCTAACATTCAGTTCCTTCGTGTTAGAAGGTCAAAAAGCGGTATGTACATTTCATCAACTGTTACAATTTTAGAAATGATGCGGTGGCTACCATCATTAACAATTTAAGATTTTCTTTACTGATTCTGACACTTTGATGCTAAGTTAGATTATAGGGAATCCAACGGCAAACTACTTTTTTCAAATGTAATTCTTCATCAATGATTTTGTGTATGGCTGTGGATCCAATGTTATGTTCCTTCTGTATCATTTGATAGGTACAGTGATTATCATCCATTAACATTTTTCGAATGGCAGACACATTATCCGGGATTACTACCGATGGCGGCCTTCCTGTGTGTTCTTCATACTGAAGAAAATTGCGAACTTTTTTTTAAATTTCTCTAAACCATCTGAATATAATAACACGAGTTGGAGATTCATCACCAAATGCTAATTTCAACCGTTGAACGCATTCTTCTTGATTTAATCCTGCTTTAAAATTGCAGAAAATCATAGCGCGAAAATGTTCTCGCGTCAACTCCATTTTCTTTTCTTTCTAAAATTTATTCTACGCTAAACAAGTTGAAGTAGAACAGTAAGAAATCGTCTTCTGTGTTAAAATACTCTTTGTATTTTAAAATTAAACCGTTATTTTTATTTTGTAAAGTCTCGTCTGCGCGTATCTCAAAAATTTCAGAGTAACCCTCGTAAGACTTCTTTTCAACAAAGTTGCATTATTTTATACTAGTTACAAAATGTGTTAAAGCACATTAAAACTTAGTAAACTAATTTTATAAAATGATGAAATAAATTTCTTCAAAAAGTAATTTGTTTAGACAAAAATATTTTGATTAATAAAGAAATACATTTGAAATCTTTAAATTAGAGCAAACGTATTTGAAGAGTCAATATTTTTTTCTTTTTTAGAATAAACAATGGTTATTGTTTAGAATAAACAATAACCCTTTAAAACTTATTTTTTAAAACTGATACAATTAAATACGCATAAGGTTTTCATTAATAGGAAAAGTATATTTTATTTTAACGAGTTTTCTTTTTCCAATTAAAAATTTTAAAATTCAAGAAAATACTAAATTTTTTAAATAAAAGGGAGACAAAAAATTGTCACAAATTTTTTATGATTAAAATTAACTATAATTTAAGACATAAAAAATATTTGATGTATTTTTACTAGAATTCAAATCGAAATTTTAACTGTTATTATGTTATTTATTGTATATTTTTACAATTTAATAAATTTCCTTGATTTTTATCCACTATTTTCATTAGTCAAACACATTTTACTTTATAAATACAAAAATTGGAAGTACTTGTGTTAGTTGATAAAATAGATGGGAAAAAAATGCGTAAGCATGTTTTTGCATTATTTTAAATCACAATTTTATGCATGATTTTTATTTTCATCCATATATATTTTAAAGTTACTAAATATTATTTTAGTTAACTCTACAATGAAAATTCATCATATGTAAGTATTAAAATTTTTTAAAAGTTTTGAAATTTCGATTAATATATATTTTAATGATCTCAAAAGATTGTTTGTCAATAGGATACTCAAAATATTATGACAAGTATTGTGTGTGTATTGTTGGCTCTAAGATAAATACAAGAATCAAGATTAAAAACAAAACTATCGAATTTTCCTTTGTCCTTACAAAACATGTTTAATCGAAGAATATCTTTTTAAAAACCTAACCTCTTGAAAATCTCTTCAAAACAAATACCACGTTCCTTAAAATAAACAAATATAGAGGAAATATTAGTTTTCGAAGGAAATGAAACCGTTTTCTGGAAAATTGAATTTCCATTCCATGTACTATACAACTCAACTTCTGAGATTCCTTGAAAAACATCTTTTCCCACACGTTTGGCCAACAAAAGAGCTCAGTTCGAAGGATCACAGGATGGGGAAAAAATTTTTCAACGGTGAAATCCTTTCCATCCAATCATCGCTCATTGTTTGAGGATAAAGATGAATTATTATTTATCCTAGAATGGTTACCTTTACCCTACATTTTCCCGTTCTTATTTCTACCTTATAGTAAATATAATCTGCAAAAGAGGCTTTATTTCTTTTATTCCCCATACATCATGTTGTTGTTTGCGATCAATAACACGAGAACTACTAAGGAAACAGTGACGATGGTAGATGTTTCCTGTCAAAAAGGACAAACATGACTCCTTAACCTTTTCCCTATTTTCCGGCAAAAAAACCAGCATAGGGATTTTTACTTTGTATACGTATATATATACGAAATAAGATTGATTTTTTACCCCTTTTTTCATTCTCTTTTTTCCTTCTTTAGAGAGCACTAAATTCATCGATTATCTTTAAAGTTCTTCTCACTGTTCAAAAGTTTTTTAGTTTTTGGGGTTCTTTTTTTTATTCTTTTTATTATTATTTTTCTGTTCATTTCGTGGTAAAAGGAGAAAAAAAATTGGATTTTCGTCCCTCGCATAGCTTTCGGTTTCCTTGAGTTTCCTTTGCTACTAAAAAGAAAAAAACATAAAAAAGTGGGTAAAAAATTTTCAACCAAGAAAAAGATTTTCACTTGGGGTTGACCTTGTTTTTGGAAACTTTTCGAAAAGAAATAGAAAGTAACAAAGTGACATATATTATGAAAATTAGCTTCATTGAATCTTATACTTAGATTTGATAACGATTTTAAGTTGAGTTTATTGAATGTTGACATGCTAATGAATTGTTAAATTCTCTCAAATATTCGTTAGCATGTTTCAATGTGAAGCTTAAATAATTTTCACTAAATATTTTTAAGAAATTTATATAAATCTAGATATTTTCTCATCCATTTCCAAATGTTTTATTTGCATATAAACATTCATATCGTAAACTTATTAATAATCAGTTGATGATATATTGGTTTTTAATCAAATTTTGGAAGTATTACATAATAATTATTAATGTGATACCAATTTGTACTTACATGAATACTGAGATTCCAGATTCATTATATGTGATTTGTTTTAAGCGTGTTCAAAGAAAAAGAAGATAAATATTTCTGATTTCAGAAATGGAAATAAAAATTTAGTTGAAATGTTAAGTTTAATTAGCTGCGTCATCACATGTGTTGCAATTGATTTAATTAGTTCTGATCAACATGGATTAACTTAAACATATGTGAGTGTTTAGCTGAGGTACAGATTTTCCATTAGTGTTAAACTATACATTTTACTCATATAATGACTATGCTTGTAAATGGAAATAACTTAATTAAATTTGAGCAAAATAGGACATAAAGATGCATTCCTTACAAATGAGTTTTGATTAAATTCTTGTATTGCAGTTATGTTAGCAATAGTTTTAATAGTATTTAAAATTTAACAAACATTAGAAATGTTTTTTTAAATAATTTTTAAGAAACATCATCGAAAATTTGAAAATGTTTTAAGAAGAACGTATCTCATGTTAGTTATCAAAATTCTATTGATTGGAACTCGTGATAGACACGAAATGTTTTCATATACAAAAAAGAAAAATTCCATATTAAATTAAAATACTGATATAAGTTAATTAATTATAAAATGATGCACTTTTTTTATTTTTTTTCCAACTCACTATATATTTAATTTTTCTAACTGTAATGAGATATTTGTTATTTAAAGCTCATAAAAAAATGTTTTAATATATTGGTTAACTTGAAAAATTTCTTTTATATAAATTTCATGGCGGATTTACCTAACTATAAAAAAAGTAAACTAGATCTTAATTATATATTCAAAACATATAATATTAAAATGTTCCATTTATAAGCAGAGAGATATTGCATATCATTTTCTACATGTACCTATTATTTTTTATGATTGGTAAAAAAAGGTTACTATCATAAGACTCAAATAAATTATTGTCTACTTAAGAGAAATAAATTATATTAGACTTATAAACTACATATATAAATAAACTTTTTAACCTTTCGACTATAATATACCTTTCCTTAAATTTACAATGTGCATTAATTAACCTTTCATTTATAATCAATTAGATAAGTAGGAATTTTTTTGTAAATAATTTTATATTTTAACATTTTTTAGAGATTATTCTTTAAATATTAATATGAAGAGTATATTTTCTTCAATTTTTATTCTTAACCATTGTAATAAAATTTGTAATTTAAGAAAATCATCCAATTTTTTTTTAATTACATTTAAATTATACTTTCATTGTAGGGAATCAGGTGTGTTTTATCACACCAGAACCAAAATTGATAACTTTTATTAAATGTTATATCCACGTGGGATGTAATTTTATTCATAAGGCTAGTAATTTTTTAAATTCAATTGTACATTTACCTTTATATATTTTAGTGGTGGTTTAATAAATACATCTATAACTTAATAATATATACACCATATTTTGATTTTCATTTCCTAATTACAAGCTATAGTTTTTGAAACCATAATAGTTACCATAATTTAAAAATATCATTTGAAAATGTTTTATTGTTTGTAATACAACCCAATATTTAATAGATATATTGCAGGAAATGATCATGTTAATAAAAAATAAATTAAAGTAATACTGTAGAAAATCATAATTGCACACTATTTTATTTTGAAACTCGATTACTAATATGACATAAATACTTTTATTATATAAGGCTAAAAGTATACTTTTAGCATTTAAAAAAAACATAAGTATTATATAAGCGTTTTTTAGAAAAATAGTAATGGAATAAATGTTACAAAAATAAATTACAAACTCAAAGATTAAATTTGAATTTGAATTTAGTATTTTACCGTATTACTTCTTTCGAAGTTATAACAATTGATTTATTTTTTATTTCTATTAAAATAATTTCATGTATTTTAGTGTCGAAAACAACGATATCCAGTACTTTAGTTTCGGTAAAATTAACTTAATATATGTTAATCTTCAAATTACATCATTACATTAAAATGCTTTCAGTTTTACTGTGTCCGTTTAGTTTCTAAAAAAAGTAATCTCAATAAGGAATAAAAAATAATAAAATTGTCAAACATTTTTTAGATAATCAATTGAAAAATAGTAGATCATATATTTTTATTGCAAATGATTTCGAAATTAATTTTAAAAAAACCATTATTTCCAAGCTTATTTTTTAATACATTGGTGAAAATGTTTTCTTTTGTGAAAAAATGCTTCCACTCGAAATTTTTAGATAATTAATTAAAAAAATTCTATCGTTTTTAAAGGATAAACAAAATGTTAGATATGAAGAAAATTTAAATTAAGATACCACTACCCAAAAAAATATTTCACAAAGATTCAAACATATTTGAATATTTGCGAAATATTTTTTGTTAATATTTTGAAAACATAGTTTGAAATTCTAAAACAATAGAAATATAGCATACTAAACACACAGAAAAAGTATTTAATGTAAATTTTAATGTTTTTAAATATAACTTTTTCATAAACAATAGAAATATAGCATACTAAACACACAGAAAAAGTATTTAATGTAAATTTTAATGTTTTTAAATATAACTTTTTCATAATTTTTTATATATTAAATCAAATTTAGTTATTATTTTTTAATATGTAAATACTTTAAAAGTTAAAATATATAAGAGTTATTACTTTTTTAAATGTTAATTTATATTTACATATATGTTGTAGAATACTTTTTATTTTATAATTACATTTTTCCGTTAAATTTTATGATTTAATCAGAATCAAAGTATGGTGAAACATGATATTTAATCTTAATTCTTAATTAAAGTGAACTTTTTATTAAGTAAAATTATCTTAATTAAAAATGTATAATTGCACTAACTTGTTACTTGATATTTTTTATTAAAACATGTTATTTGATATTTTTCCTTGAAACTTGCTAATGTTACAAAAACTAATTTAAATATTTCTGAGTAAATTTTTCATTTGTAAATTAAAGGTAGATTATTGTTGCAATTAAAAAATCTTAACGACTATTTGGCGAAATTACAGTTTTACAAGTTTTAATTAATAATTATATTTAATTTTTTTAAAAATTTGTTTTCCTTTTCTCCATAGGCTTATGTGTTACACGCACAAAAGACTTAAGGCACATTCTTTGTTTAATATCAAAACCCAAGTCTTTTAATTTTTCAACATTTGATTTAATCTTTTTCCTCACTAATTATTTATATGATTTATAGATGCCTATGTATTGTGTGTGTGTGAACACTGAAAAGATTAATTATAATTGAAACTTGTAATGTTTGTAAAACAATAATATAAATGACTTTCAATAATATAAATTCTTTAAAAATCTATATCGCTAGATTTAAAAATAGATACTAAAATAGCCTATTTGGTTTTAATAAATAAATTAATAAAAGATTAATTAACAATTGCTAATTTTCATTGTTATGTCAATAATTGTACATAAAAAATATTTTATAAAAGTTGAAAAGTATTTTAAATGTAAGTTATTAGTTTAATAATTATTTAAGCATAAATCATTAATTCAGAAAGTATTCAAGCGAAAAATCAATAATTATATCTAAAAAACAGCTCAACAAAGCATTGATCAAACTTATTACTCTTAAACATTTTTAAGGGACTAACAATACAATTATCTACACACGTCACTGGGCTTACATTTAAACAATGTAAATTTGTATCACAATTAACAACGAAATATGAGATTAAATCAATGACGATTAAACCAATTCCAGAAACTGCAAAAAAATATTAAATATCAAACACATAACTGCAGGAAATTAGGTTGATAATTACTTTCAAGGTAATGTAATTTTAAATTAATACTGATTTAATACTAAACACCAAAGCAATTGATAAATAAATGAATGTCAACGATATCCATATATTAAAAGGACAACCTATTTCTCATTATGCTTTAATTTTTCTTCACGAGCAATGTTTCATTAAAACTTAATTTAAAGTAATATAAATATTTAAAATGAAAATGATTTCTTAAATTATGGAAATAAAAGATAAACATGAATTGATGTGATTATAATTTTAATAATTCAATATAGTGTAAAACAGATTACGTATTTGGTTTTGTTTATTTGTTTAGTTTATTACACATACAAATATAATAAAGTTTAAATTATTTATTTTCATATTTAATCAGTAT
This sequence comes from Latrodectus geometricus, assembly GCA_026290005.1. Lineage (NCBI taxonomy): Eukaryota > Metazoa > Arthropoda > Arachnida > Araneae > Theridiidae > Latrodectus > Latrodectus geometricus. The sequence goes on along the minus strand of JAPDSC010030423.1, from coordinate 3,871 downwards.
ATTTAATAGTATGTGATTTTCAAATAGGACTTGTAAATCAAAATGATGTGTTTGTGATTTAAAACAAATTGCAATAGATAATAGAATTTAATAGTATATAGATAGTAGAATTTAATGAATCAAAAATTTTACTAAATATGCAAAACAATTGATGAAAGGAAATTAGTGTAATAATAGCATATTCAAAAGAATAAAATTCATAGGTAAGTTATAAATATTTTATGATTAGAAATGATGAAATAATGTGGCGAAGTAAAGGCTGAGGTATTTCTATTACATTCAGTTAGGGATATGAATATGTTAATTGTAAATTACTTTTCAAAATAATTAAATATTTTTGTTTTGTATTTATAAATTTACTTTTTTTAATAATACTAAATGAAACACAAAGTATACCTCAATGTAAATACATGCGTTATTACATTGAATACATTTTGTAAACATTGGATTAGATCAGTGTTTCTCAACATTTTAGTATTCATGGCCAATTTTCAATCATAATTTTCATCGCGCGCTCCCCACTGCATATAACTAAATGTATACAATAATAATGTATTTTGTGTGTTTTGGTTCTAAACCTGCACTACAACCTTAATTTTAAATTTTACAAATTACAAAGAATATGGAAATTTATGGACATTTTGCAACACTGATCCTCAGCATTGAAAAAACAAGAATCCTATGCCTTTTTATTGTTCTTGTGTCCTTCCATGTGGGGCCTTCTCCCGGTTTCGGGAGAAGTTTTGATTTGTCTGGAATTTGTCTTGTCAGCTTTTGAAAGTTATGTTAGGAAAGTGCGCAATATTAACAAATATTTTTATAGGGAGAAGTAGAAAGATCTATGACGCCAATTTCAATTCCAGACAATCTCATTCGAGTCGATCCTTCTATCACTATTGAATCTATTCTGAATGTGTATGTTATATATATTTTCACCGTATTAAATATTCATGACAGAAGATTTATGCAGAATCATGGATAAATTTTTAGGCAGACATAAGCGAACATTAGACGATAGACAAGAATCAGCAAGTACACAGACGAGCGTGGTTCCGAAAATAAAATCAAGAAAATATTCTCAAGAATACTTAAATTTTGGGTTCACTAGTACTGAAGTAAATGAAGAAGAAATGCTCCTGTGTATCACATTTACTCTAAAAGTTGGTGGCAGACAGCATGAAACCTAATGATTTTAAACGACATTTGTAGATGCTTCATAATGAGTATATAAACAAAACCAGAGAATTCTTTGAATTAAAATTGAAATCATATGAAAAGCAAAAATTATTGCTTAAAAAACTTTGTCTGTGAATGAAAAAGCTTTAATTGCCTCTTACAAAGTTTTATATAAAATAGCTAGATGTAAAAAAAAAACCTCATACCATTGGTAAAGAGCTTATTTTGCCAGCCGCAATTGAGATTGTAGAAATTATATTTGGAGATAATTTTGCAAAACAATTGCAGTCTATACCTCATTCAAATGATACTGTTAACCGTCGAAATGCTGATATAGCTGAAGATGTATAGTGTCAGCTTTTGTCAAAGTTGTGTGACAAATTGTTTCCAATACAAATCAATGAGGCAACGGATAGAAATAAAGATGCTCATTTTATTGCCTATGTTAGATTTTGTGACGATTTGTCAGTAGTAGAAGAATTACTTTTCTACAAACCAATAGAACCAAAACAACAGCACTCGCATTATTTGCTATCTTAAATGGTTTTATGAACGAGGCAAACATAGAATGGAAAAATTGCGTCGGAATATGCATCGATGGTACTCGTTCTATGTCCGGAAGATTCCAAAGTATGCAAGCACTTATGAAACAAAAATCGCCACAGTGCTTCTGGACACATTGCATGATTCACAGAGAAGCTTTGACTTCCAAAGAAAGGAGTCTTGGTTTGAACATTGTGTTAATTACGGTTGTAACAGAAGTAAATTATATAAAAACGAGACCCCTGAAATCAAGAATCTTTTCCGCACTTTGTAAAGACATGAATGTAGTACATTCAGCGTTACTATTTTATTTCGAGGCAAGATGGTTATCACGAGGGAAATTTTTGCATCGTGTTTATGAATATAGAGAAGAAAACAAGACTTAAAGAGGAAAACAGACTAGAAGCTGCGAATTTTCGCGATATTTTTTTTGTGAGGAAATTGAGCTACATGTTCAACATATTAAAGAAATTAAATAACTTGAATCTTCAACTACAAGGAGCAAATACACATATATTGGATACGAGTGATAAAGTTTATGCTTTTTTTGTAGGAAATTGGAATTATGGAGCAGGAATTTAAAGTAAGAAAACTTAACAATGTTTGCAAATTTCAATGATTGTATTAAAACTTACAAGGCTGAAGAACAACATGTAAAAGCTATTTTTGTAACCATTGAAAATCATTTAGCAATGCTAGCAAAGAATTTCAAAAAGTACTTTTCTTGCTGGCGACAAACTGATATCAAGTTAGAAGTGGGTGAGGGACCCATTTCAAAATACTCCAGAAGGACTCTCAATTGAAGAGGAAGAAACCTTCATAGACTTCACGGCAAGAGGCGAAACAAGAGGCAATTTAGTAATAAATCACTCTTTGAATTTTGGGCAGGAGTGGATGATGAGTTTTCTACACTAAAAACAAAGGCATTTTGCATTCTACTACCATTTTCAACATCTTACATTATTTTCAATGTATATATAATTTTTGCATTAATGCATTCATCTACTATAAATTTGGAAATAAATTATTCTAAAAGGAAATGAAATATTTTAATATGGAAATGTTTCAAGAATTATATTTTTATTAATTTGTGAGCTCATGAATGCAATTTCAAAACCGAGAAACAGTTGATATATGTCAATTTTAGATTATGAAAAAGAGAAAAATAAACTAATGAAAGTGGATAAATATATTGACTAATTTGCACATTCTAGATAACAAATAAAATTCTCTATTCAATTGTCTTATTTGACGGATAGAGTATTAATTTAAATATATTTACATAAATCAGTTTAACTTAAATAATTGGCTTATTTTAATCTTTCTAGCTATGAATTTAAATGATATTTTGCATTTCAATGATTTAATTGTTTTCTTACTTATGACTAGATTCCTTATAAAAGAGTTTTAGTATGGTTTACAAGACTTAAAAAATAATTTAATGTATTAATATAGTTCGTAGTCTACAAGTAATACACGCAAAGTGTACGACAAAGAAAATAAAAAGTTTGGTAGTAAAAGCTTATAAGAACCAATTGATTAGGTGTATAATTTCTGGCTTTTTATCGAGAAACGCTTGCCATTTAAGGGCAGAAAGCTCCAAAAGCGAAAACCAACTAACCAAACCACATTTCAGCCACTTATACCACGCAAAAGTGTTGGAAATTCGACCGCATGAGCTGTGCTGGAGAGGACGAGAGAGCTTTTCTCAGACTTCTAATCAAGAAGGTAAAAAGAAACCAAACAAAGCGAATGTTCCTTGGTACCAATCCAAGGCTGATTGGGATACTTACTAATGCTCTGGCCATCTTATTTAATGCGATTAATTTATAGCCGTCCAAAGGGCAATCGATAACCCCCTGTGGCAACTCTGCTCCTTCGGGCGCCACAATCTGGTGAACGGAAAAAAACTTGTTTTATTGAACCTCAATATGTGGAAAGATGATGTTGATATAATCATTTAGACACTGAAAGCTTTATCTAAAAATATATGACATTGCTGGGAACCTTTTATCCTATGTAACCGTAAATGATTATTTCTAAATACTCATTTGAAACATCTTCTCACTCAATTTTAATGTAGATAACAACAAAACGCAGACTATTCTATTCCTTTGAGGTATTATAAAATTATCGAGAATTAAATGTTTCT
>JAPDSC010030412.1:2035-12563 GCA_026290005.1 Latrodectus geometricus | reverse complement strand
TTAGTTTAAAATTGATTAAGTCTTCTCACACTCTAAATAAATTTGACGCTAACTAATAATATTTGGAGAGAAATGCAGGTTAAATTGTACAGTAATCTTGGAAGCACATTACTGAAATTTAAATGCATTCAAATCATTCACAAATTATTAGAACTCCATATGGTTAAAACTCAATGATTTCCTAGAAGCATGATTTTTTCCAAGAATAATTTCTTTGGAACAGAGAACGATATTAAGAAACTTCTAATGGCAACGGAAGCAAAAGTAGATTTCCGGTTGCCACGAAGAGATTTAGAACGATATGATTCCTAATTTAATGCCAATTATTGTAGTCCTCTTTTTTTCTAAAATTTTGCCGATATTCTTGTATTGTGCTCTGTTATTCACTGTTTTGTAATCAATAACACTCAATATTTTTTGGCAACGTTGTTTTTATTCCAAGAATGGTTGCAACGTCATCTAAGATACATTTTCAAATTCAATATTCAGGTAAATAAGTAGTAATTGTTTGATGACGTATTAAATTTTTTGCTTTTCAATTTATAAAAATTCGTTTGTTTTAATTGAATCAAATTGTATCGAAGCACATATAACTTAGTGTACATGTTTTCTCAACCTATCTGCTTGCATTCTATTTTACGTAATATAATATTTAAATGGCGCAAGAGAAAGTTTCAAGTTTAATATTTGATTAAAAATTAATGTATGATAAAATAATTAATAAGTGAAAAAAATACATATCCAAACTTTATGGATCCATATATAACACCTCATGACATATTTCACTCTATTTTACTTATATTGAGGCTTCTGTTATAGAATATTTAGAAGTCATAAATCAATTTTTCAAATTTAATACTCCATTACATTTTAGTTCACGATAAAATAATTAATAGCTAATCAATTATAAATGAAAAATTTTGCTGAGGTTTTATTTAAGGTGTTTTTTGTTTCAATTTAATTAAATTATGTTGAAGCATATAAAACTTTGTGTATAGCATGTTTAATACTATATGCTTGCATTCAGGCAAATGAAATTAAATTATATTTGCCTTTAAATATTTAATATATAAGGAAAAATTTCAAATTTATTATTTGATCAACTTATGATAAAATAATTAGTAATTGAAATAAATTAAATTATAAAATTTTAATTAATTTTAAATAATTTTTTTTCGTTTTGATGCAATCAAATTATATGGAGGCATACACTACTTTGCATAAGGACATGTTTCAATATTGCTTGTATTTTGTTATTATAGCATTTATTTGAAAAGGATAAATTTTGAAGTTTGATTTTCTATTAAATATTAAATTAGAATAAGATAATGAGTAACAAATAAATTCTATAATGAAATTTTTACCAAAATTTGAATCATTTCTTGGTCTTAATTTAAATCAAATTATTTAGGAGTACATATCATTGCGTACGAATATTAGAGCCTAATTACTTTCATCCTCGCTTGTAATAATATCAAGAATATAAAAAAGAAAAAAAAATACTAAAAGCCATCAACTGACTTTTTTCTTTTCGAAACCACAAAAGAACAAAGAAAAAACATGCTCGAACAATCGAGTGGAAACCGATCACTTCTTTGAGTGGAAAAAAGCGAATAACACACTATTCATTTTGCAGAAACTACCGCTACACGACTGACTCAAAGAAAAGAAAATTCCTTCTAATTGCAGTGATTGGTTGAGATCTCGGCCCAACTCGTTTAAGGTTGCTATTTCAATTGGCATGCACCCATTGAACATCTGCTAAGATATCAGGAATAAAAAAGAAAAGCGGACACAATTGGCAGTCATAAAGGAGAAAGCACACAGCCGCGTCGTTGTCTCTAAAAGTCGAAAACGTGCTCCCCGACCACGATTCCAGTCTAATGCATCGGTTATTAAGACGCGGAGGCCTCTTTTTTACGGCAGTTGTTGTGGCAGCAGAACTCAAAGAATTATTGTCACCTTCGAAAGAGAAATCCAAAAGAAAGATTTTAAAGAGAATTTTTAAATTTTGGGAAATGAAATAATAACTTACTCTCACATTGTTTTATTTTCCGTTTATTTAAACGAAATAACTGAAATGTATTATTGATCCTTGTTAGCTGCTACATTTAGCTGATGTATCAAACATTTCAACTTATGACGTTTAATTGCATATATTTTCCGAATGATCTGGCTGCCTAATCGATAACAATTTAGTCTTCAATGCGACAGTTTGTAAGTTCGAATCCCACAAACTGGTGCATCTAAGTGATAGTACAATGTGTGTAACTCATTTTGAGTAAAAGATTGGGCTCTCTTACTTAAAATGAGTTTCGAACCTATGACAGAGAGAATGAGTAAGGATTTTAGTGAAAAGAATTATTGCAGAACAACAAACAACCAAATCTTATAATTTCTGATATTTTATGGTAGAGACATATTAAGTCCTATTAAAAAAATAAATTCATTTGAAAAAGATGTAATTAGTCTATAGCTCCAATCTTGTAATAAGATAAAATTAATATAAATTGGAAAATCCACGCAGAATTTTAATAAAATAATTTTTAAATAATAATCCCAGAAATTTTACAGATTCATATTTAGTATTCATATATTTTCCTATTTATCACTATATTCTTGCGAAAATTATACATAATATTAAAGAATAATATTATACCAACTCATCAATTATGAAGAAAGTATTAACCCTTCTTTGCATGATTTTATCTTTATTGGTGTAATAAATCAAGTTGATATAATTCATGTTCCAAATTAAAGGAAAAATGGTTAAAAAAATCTTAGTATATATTTATAGTATAAATTTAGCAAAAAACAATATGCTAAAAATTTCCATCATCATCCAAAGTTAGATCATTAGCTTAGTACTCAATAGAAATAAAAGAGGAAAATAACAGAAACACGTGTTACAAACCTTTCTTCCACTCATTTTCAATTTTTTAAGCAATAGAAACTCTAATATAATAAAACAAAATTATAAACGAAATCATACGTTTATTGCAACTACAACAAACAGCGGAATGAGACAACTTTAAGCACTGATAATGACACTTGTTTATTTTTGACATCTATGTTTCTTTTTATGCAATGGACATTAATAAGGTATCCAAACACGATCCACTTAAAGTGAACTTGTTCTTTTATATAATTTTTGGGCATTATAGGTTATGATGGAAATTTCCACCATTATGCAAAGAAGGGTTAAGCCTGAGATGAAATCTTTAGTACTAATCATGCTTAGGAACTAAACATTTAAGGTTCGTGTTAAGGGGCTGATCACTTAACTGGAACCCCAGGGCCCCCAGTTATGAAAACGTATATGGGCACAGTAGGCCATGGGCCCTATGTGAAGTACAGTGAGACTGATAATTTAGTTTTGCATATAATTATATACATGTGTAATAGAAATATGTAATGCTCATGCTTTAAAAAGAACTTTCCTCCTTTTAAAAACACCTAAACAAGACAATTAAGATATTATATTAGGATTTCAGCCACTGATAAATAATTCAACTTTTGAAACGAATGTATTGCAAATTTTTATCAGTTACGTAAAGCAGAAATATAATAGAACAATTACATTATTAATCTTTTTTTTTCAAGGTCAAAGTGACACATCGGTAATCTATTGGCCATTGTTTGCCTCCTTTCTGCCTTTCTATTTAAATTTAAGCTACAAGAAGAAAATTTGACCATCAAGATTGAATAATGTTGTTGCATTTATCATGTTTTTGTTCCAAAATAAACTATGTTTGAGAAGCTATTTCATTATCTATGAATGATTTAATATGAAAAATGTTTTCGAAGAGTTCCTGCTATTAACACTTTGTCCATCTCATTCTGAATTATGTGTATTATCAAACTGTTTTTATTTTAGGAATAAATATAAATACAATAAAACAATTATATAAGGTTATTTGTTTATTATTGTTTTATCTTTATCCATTTAATGTAACTTACTTAATATATATATATATATATATATAGGATGGGGGAGAATTCCTTATTTTCACGTGAATCTCAAGATTTTATTTAAATGTTTCAGGTTCTCTTTCTGTAAAAAATGCTTCATGGTTGAATTCATTGACGATTGTTAACAGACATGCCCATTTAAACCATTTCTGCGATTTTATGTACATTTTTGATGACAGGCCTCCCTGCACTTAACCACCAAAAATACCCATCAAAAATACCTATGTTTAATCAACGAAACTAAAATTTATCGTAACTGGTTATTACAGTATCCGTAGCATTAATACCATTTCCAATTCTGGACGCCATGCTTTCATATTTGCCTTTATCAAAGAACAGTTAAATGCTCTGAATTTTCTCTCATCTAAATTTTAACATCATGTAACTCACAACTGAAGGGAAAAAATAAAAATTAAACGAAATCAAAGCGTAGATATTAATAAAACATATTAGAGCGTTTGTTAAAAGTTCAACATTTGTTAATAATCCCTGTTCTTGAAGTTTTGTACCTCAGCAATGAATATTGAAACATGTAAGGCATAAGAAATGGTTTTTCAGCAAAATGAAGGAGTAGAAGGAGGATCCCCATCTCATGTGGATATAAAAGAAGATGAAAGCGCCACACGTGGCGGAGGGCGAAAAGAGCGTATTGACAGGTGCCGCGCTGTGATCGTCCGACCTGTCACATCCGGGTCAAATGTTTCCGATCCTTAAAAGAAACATCACGTAACTCCTCTTCTCTTCTCCCATTAAGTTCTCTTTCTTCCTTTTATATCGCTTGCGAGATTAATCGTAATCGTTTTGTACTGAACTTTTAGGTCTAATAGCCCCATATATTGTTTTGAATAGGATAAAATCTATAAGACTTTCTATTTTAGTAATAAAGACCACATATTTTTTTTTTTTTTTAAATATTGGTATTCACTGTTGCAAATTCCACATTATATTTAGTTTATCTTTTAAATATCTTTTATCTAATGAAAAAATATAGCATTTCTTCTGATTATTTTTGCTACAAAATATGTAATCTAATGATTTTTTTTAATAAAAATATAATTTTAATTTAATGTTGTTTACAATATATTAAATATAACATTGGATAACCAAATTTATGAATCAAATTTAAGTTAAATGTAAAGATCAACCAAATGTATAATTTTCGAATGGTGAAAAGAATTAATATTTGCGAATTAGAATTCACCCGTAAACTCTTTTTTGAAATAAAAATAAATTTTCAATAATTAAAATAATTTAAAAATTAAGTTGAGTACAGTATAATGTAGTCACCGCTATAGAAGCTTAAGTTTTATACAAAGTACAGTTATTGATATTTTTCATTATTTTCAATTATAAACATATTTTTAATAAGTTATGGAGCTTTCTAACAAAAAGTTTAATTTTTTAGCAAATGAAAATAACTTGTAAATATAATAAAAATTGCACAAAAATATTTTAAAAAATTTATAAAAATTTTATTTTTATAATTGTAACTTTCGTAGGTAAAATTGGTTTTCGAATTTTTTTAAAAAAATTTTAATTTTTATTCTTATTTTAAACGTTTTGTATTTTTAATAAGTGTTTCATCGAGAAATAGGTTTTAAATTGAAAATAAAAATTATCTTTTTTATATAAAAAACATTATTTAAAAGTAAAAACTCCTTATTTTTATAGAGGATAATTTTAAATTATTGCAGTCATTGATGGCTCAAATAATCTCATAAATAGGAGAAATCTATTGGAAGAATTAAATGTATTAACTTTCAATAAGAGTTTCATTTGAAATATGAAGTTATGTATCTACAACTAAATGAAATATATTTTGTAGTTGTAAAAAATAGTATTCAAATTGTGAATACTTTAATATTGAGGCAAGGAAAACAATTTAACCTTCCTTTCGTTTATGAATTTGTATTTTTCTTTACAAAATAAGTTTTATTTCTTTTTATTTTTCTTTTAAAATATATTATTATTTGAAAATACAAAATATTTTTATAATACATCTAAGTTTGTAATGTATTCAAACAATAATATAATTTAATCAAATGCAATATTTTTGAAAATATGTGAAATTAAATAAGAAATACTAAGAGAATAGCAGTACTGAATTTTGCTGCTTACTATTGTTAAAAAAATGTGCACAATATGCTTGCATACAATTTTATTTTATTAATTGTAATATGTTAATTCTATTAATTTTAAGACTATTAATATCCAATTTGCTTAACCTATTATTTTTGTATTTATGCCTTCTTCATTTCTTTGTGAGAGAATGTATAGAAATTGGCGAGGTTTCAGGAAACGCGCGCCTACATTTCTTCCGGATATATAAGCCAAGGAACTACTGATGGAGTATGCTGAATAGACTAGACTTTACACGCGACGTTTATTGTAAAATAATGCGGAATATCATACATGAGTTTTATTTATGAATGCTAAGAATGTGAGCGAAGTGGTTGGCGAGTGTAATTAAAAAAATGGCGACAAAACAATCGCCATCGGAAGACGCTTGTAGGCACAGCAAAGGGCACCATAAAAACAAATAACCACCAAAACAATCAATAAAGACAGCTTGAAACGAAAATTCTGCAGGAAGTCCTCACGATAAAGTCACTTTTTTTTTCTTGAAATTTGGCGTGATCCGATTTCGAAGAGTCCTTGTGAAAAATCACGTTGTTAATATGCATTCTGAAGTAGATGTGTCAAAATGACTCATTGAATATTCGAGCTTTTACCGAATAACGTCACGCGATTTTCCAGAAATGTAATTAACTCCGTGTGTTTATTTAGAAGAAGGTGAACTGTCGGCCATCCACAAGAACTCTCGAATTTAAGATGCCAAATAAAGAAACGTAATCTTCGTCTCTTATTCAGTATTAAATTTTAATGATGCATTTTTTATTACTCCAGGAAGAATGAGCCAAACTTGCCACCGAATGATTAACGTTTGTCTTCTGTTCCTAAGTTAGATTTCCACGTGTAAATGGTCGCCGTGGTTCTACTTTAAACTGTAAGTTCATGTCTAAATAAGTCTTTATGTGCAAGAAAATAATTGTTTACAATAATAAAACAAAATAATTGTTAATAATAAACAAATTAAAAAAACTACGGTATATGAAAAAATAACAAACAAAATTACAAAAATATTAAAATTTAATTTACATTTACGTACATGTATTGGTGTGCGAAAAACATCATCACACCTGTTTTAAACACGCTTAAAAATTAAAACTTTTCATTTGAAAAAAAATTTTTGAAAACAGCGCCTAAAATTTCAAATAAGAAGTTTTATATTTTTATATCATTATCATCAGATCCCTTGAAAGTGCCATTGAAGGAGTAGTATGAAAAAATACCTTAATTTAAAAAATATATTAAATAGTTAATAAAGCAGATTGCATTTTAAACCTAACCACATATTCTTTTCTCCATCAAAATAATTAAAATTGTGACAATCTGGATATTGTAAAACTTTGCATGCTGCATAAAAAATGAAAGGTTTATCAAAAATTCCAGGCTTCGAATGAAATCATCGTTTTTATAAAATAAATTTCGATAAATAACAAAATAATTCATGTAAAAAAGAAATAAAACGTGTCTAACTACAAAATGGTCGACGTTTACCTAAAAAATACCCGGAAGCCACAACAAAAAGTAATGACGCCAGGTAAAAACAGTTGGCAAAACGGTGGGGTCACCTATTATGGTACAATTACCTAAATAGCTTTCAAGCATGTTAAAATTATTTTAGATTTGCTTATTTTCAAAATTTATTGGCCATTCAACTTAAATTAAAAAAATGAATATAAACAAATATTCACTGGCACATTTTTTCTCTTTTTTAGCATAACACATTCCTTTGAATCAGTTGTGTGTGTGATTAAATTTTCCCCGCATTAAATTTCTTGTTAAAAACTAATTAAGAATGACTGTCAGTCAGAAACATGTGCAATTTATACCAATAAAATATTTGCTAATCAACCCAAGAAGTTCGTTAAGCGAAGTGCGTTGCCTTTATAATTTTTCGATTACTTTTATAATGTTTAACTTCCATACTGTTTTCAAAAATAAGAAACAAAGTCGATAGAGAAAAAGTAAGAGTTGAATCATTCCATTTAAAAAGATTTTTGAGCAAATTAGTTCTCTTCAATTTAGTGAGAGCTTATTTTTCCCTGTTCTAAAATTTCCTAATAAATACCGAGGACTTTCGGATTTTTTGTTGCCATTGAAGTATTTAAATTTAATTGTAAGTGTCACATTCTTCGCACAGATGCACCAATTCTTCAACTGAAGTTCTCTGCCATTTTGATGGTCCCACTTTTTTGACGAAGCGACGATTAGTTGAATTTCTTGATGTAAATTAATCAGTTCGAGATGCCTTATAAGTTGCTTAATTGCTAGTGACATCTGTTTAAGAGAGTTTAATGAAATTCCTTCATTAATACTTGGATCTTTAACGAAGGTATTTATCAGAGTAAATTAGTATTGATTTTTAGATTTGAAGAAAATGGAAAGTTCTCAATGGCTTGAGTTTGTTAAAACCTTAATATTTGATGGATATAATAAAAGTTAATTAAAAGTACCGCACTTACGTACCATCGGATAGACCTATACTCCCAAATAAATATGTCGCCAAATGTTGCAAATTTCAATCACTTTTTTTAAAAATATATAAGAGACTTTTAAAAATATATAATCACTTTTTTAAAAAATATATATTATATATGTGCACGGAAACTAAGAATATTAATAAATTATCGGACTTTATCACTTTTTGGTTAGATTATACTTTAGGGTGCCCCTTTGATTCTCGCCAAGTTGTGATAGCGATTGATCGCCAAGCTGGGCAAAATTGAATCGTGTTCTGATTGGTTTAGATCCAGTCGAGGATTGGTTGATCGTTTTTAGAATTTTGAAAATATAACGGACGTTACGTTATTTTTGAATGTTCAACCCTACCTGTTAACATTGTAATCGGCGTGAATAGGAATTGCGTCAACAAAATCGCCAAGTTCGCCAATGAGCACCCTAAAGTATAGTCTTACCCACTTTTTATATCATTTTCGGAAAAAAAAAATAAATAAATAAGGAAAAACCAGTCGTATAAAATTTCTCAATGTTTTTATATAAATGAGACCACATGAGAATGTTCAATTGCTGACAAAAGTAAGGTCTTTAAAATATTTCGCCAAGATAATTTTTTAGTTACACAAACATATATTTGAAAGTAACATATAAATGTATAAAGCTATTTAAAAGTATTAAGCTACACCCAAACTACTGTTGAAAACTTGGTACAACTATATTTGAGGGTGTGCACTTGGCGATTTTTTGCTGGCGCCATTCCTGTTTGCGCTGAACACAGTGCAAACAGGTATGGGGGCCAAAACATAATGAAATTGCAATATAGACAATATAAGCAAACTTAAAACCAAATAAAATGCTTAAAATAACTTGGCGAGAATCAAGAGAACACCTTTAAGTATAAGCTAACTGAAAACAATTCTAAGTGCTAAAGATTATAAGTTTTGTTGTTCTTTTGAAATTATGTATGAGGCCATCATTTTTTTTTTTTTTTTTTACATTATTTTAAAACTTATTAAGTCATGATAAACATACTTTAATTTATATCGTTGTTTTTCTGTTTGATTTCTTGAGTAATAACATCACACTTAAATTTGATTCCGAAAAATATGAAAAAAAACCAATTCAAATGAAAAATTTGACACATTGTTTATAAATTTTGTACAATTTTTATAAATTGAATTCTATAATTATAATACTATAATACTATAATATAAGTCAAGTTCTCTGAGCAAATTTTTTTTATTTTTTTCAATTTGCTAATTGAGTTGTATTAATTTTCATTTTTAATATCACATGAAAGGTATTATTAATAACAACAAATAACAAAATAAATTTTGCATCAGAAATTAAGAAAGTGTAATATTGCAATTAAAGTATTATACACTAATTTGCAATTAACGGTAAATTAACGGTTTGATTTAAATTATTTCCATTATTATTTTATTTTATTTTTTGATGTATTCTACATTGCACTTAATTTTTGATAGGAATTTTCTAAGATTTCAATTTAGAAAACAAATACCAACAAAATATTTAAACAATATATATTTTTTTTCAAACAAATTGCAACAATCAATCGTAATGCCTATTTTAAAATAAATTTAAAGTTAAATTTGTGATTTGTGACAAAAACACCCCCTTGACTTTTCTTACGAAGCTGATTTAAGAAATGCCGGTTTCTAAAACTTATTTATTGTTCATTGATATTATAAATTATATGATATTTTATATAAATAAAAGCATATGAATTTATTGACTTCATTTTTAAAATTTTATTTATAAATGAGAGAAAAATTACTAATGTGTAATCGAAAAATAGTTACCACATTGTTTTAGGTCCAGAACATCAGGTTTATAGGAATGTTATATATTGAAGAGATTATCCGACACATTTTAATATTTTGTATCACTGAGATTATTTAGTGTAACGGAAGAAAGTAAAAAGAATATTCTAACATGTACAAAATTATCC
>JAPDSC010030410.1:0-13627 GCA_026290005.1 Latrodectus geometricus | reverse complement strand
GGTTTTGCTTTTATGCAATGCATGTAGAGTAGACAAAATTTTTGGGTCCCCATTATAAGATGAATAACATAAAGTTTTGATAGAACAATTCATTTATTTTATTTACTAAAAATTTATGATTAGGAAAATACTTCAATTCTTTTAATAAAATCCTTGTTTTTAAAATAGTTTTTTGATGTAATAATCGATTATTTAATGAAAAGGCTATTATTTAAATTATGAATTTCAATATAAAGGTTAATTTATGTTTGTAGATTTTTTAACATCATCAGATGTACAAACAATTCATTTTATTTCTACCATACTTAAATTTTTAAAAAATACTATCCAAATCAATTACCTGGAGACTACTCAAGACACTAAATTTTTGATATTAATCCCATAATCAATTATTCTCTTAATAATAACATCAGCATGAATGATTTTACCATGATCCTTCATTTTATTATTGAAATAAATAATTGATGGAAATTTATAAGTATAAAATGATTAATTGATATATTTTGCAGAAATCGTAAACGTAATCGTTTTACGTAAAATTAAAATTTTCCGTATTTTTAAAAGATATTTATGAAAAACTTTAGGACCATTTCCTTCGGTATTGAAATAATTACATCAGAAAATTTTAAAACTTATTGAAAGGCAACAAGTTTTTTTCCAAAAGTTTCAGATTTTAAGAAAAAGGGCAAGCTTTGTTCAAATAAAAACTTATAAGGTATAAAAAAATAATTGATTAAAATTCAAATTATAATCTGCGCTTTATTTAAATCCAGTAAAATAGCATGGTATATAAACTGTATTTTACGTAATAATTAAGATTTTTTTCAAAATAAATATTTTTTAAAAAATTATGTTTCTTTACTTTTTTTTTTCCTGCTTATATTGTAACTATGTACATTCACAAAATTCTCAAAAATAAAATACAGTTTTTTTTATATATTTATTCAGTTTTATTAGCAATAATTAAATTTATATTAATCAAAATAAGCAAAATAAATAAATTTACATAAATATAATGAAAGTGTGTAAAATACTGAAATTTAAATTTCGTAATAATGAATATATTATGTAACGAAATTTCAATTATTAAGAATTGCACAGATTCTGCTTAGTTTGTACCTAACTAAAATAAAAATCTTTTTATTATAAATTTTCAAGATTGGGGAAACTCATAGTAAATCAATATTAGCTTTTTTTGCAATTTATTTTCTTTTTTACAAATTTTTTTCATCGGTAAGTAAACCATTTAAGTACTTTTGCCATCTTGGAATAAGATAAAACGTCATTATTTACTTTTTCCTATAAAAGTGTGACAGTTCAACTCAATAACGTTTGATTTATATACAAGACATTTCATTTATGTATTAATAAAAAAATCAAAAAAGCTCATGTGTTGAAAAGATTATTTTTAACTGCATCAGTTTTTAGTGTAAAAAGTATAAAGTGTGACTTCAAAATATTTTATTAATGGGAACTTATGAAAATATTTGATAAATTCCAATAGTTGCTACAGAAATATAAAGATGAAATCTAATTAATATCAAAAAATAAAAAATATTTTTGCTAATTTAAAAAAAGGAATATAAGTAATTTTAAAATCAATTAGCTGATTTTAATTAAACAAACATTTAGTTGTTTCTCTTTTTTTTACATATATTTAATCTTTTTTGTATTTTAATAACTGACGAATCATTTTGTTACTTGCTTTGATTAATTAAATATATCATAGATATTTTTTTGAAAACTGTTATCTTATATTTTGATATTATAAAATAGTTTTTAATTCTAATTCAAAAATTATTATTATCCCTAAAAATGTATTATTGATAAATCTTTTAATTGAATATAATTTTTAATTAAATTTTTAGAAAAGTAATTCAACAACTAAATCTTTAAACGCTGAAAAAATCTTGAGAAACCAAAAACAAATTTTGTTATTTAAGGCCTTCAAACAAATAATGGTCTGAATTTTTAACACAAAACTTCAACCTGGCTAATTTTTCTAGTTGTCAATAACAGTGCCTATTATAAATCTCCATTGCACTGAAAAGAGAAATTCTGACAAAATTTTCCTGGAATCTATTATTTCTTCTTTGGAATAATTAGTTAAAATTACTTGATAATTGTTTGTGCTTAAATACTTAGGAATAGGAAATGAATATAGTAAAAAAGTTTAAATATATTAAAAGCATTATTTTATCAATAACATAAAGATATAATAAATATATATATATACCTAGTTATCATAAATCCTTATGCACAAATCGTTATGCGTAGAATTTAATGAAACTTGTACACATTATACAGCACATATGAAGATACATAATAGCTTTAAGAGAAATCACCAGACAATTATGGTGTTATAAAAATTAGCATATTTATACAATGATTTCAAATGGAAGGTGAAGGTTTGGTGTAGGAAAAGTACCTTTAAGATGAGGTATGATTCTCCCGAAAAGGCAGCGATGTCTGATGCTCTATATTATGCAGTCTATTAACTGAGTACAAAGTACTAGCCATTGCTCTTGCAAAGCAGTTAAAAGCATGGCTAGGATCCTTAGATGGGAAATTAGAGCAACTACATTTAATCATAGACAGTCCCAAACATGCTCGATTCGATGATCAAGCTGGCCACAGCATGCTGGATGTTTGAGGGAGGGAAACATGTTCCACGTTCTTTCCCAATGAAAATACAACTATTATCACTTTCCAGGCTAAATACGAACTCATCCGTTGAGAGAACAGCTCTCCATTAAGCATGGAGTGTACACACACAATTATAATCCTACCGAAATACATAAATATATTGAAAGTGTGTAAAATACATAAATATAATACAAGAACGTGAAATACTGAAATTTAATTTTCGTAATAACAAACATATTATGCAATAAAGTTTCAGTTATTAAGAATTGCACAGTTTCTGCTTAGTTTTTATCCAACTAAAATAAATCTGTATTTGCTTATCATAAATTTTCAAGATTGGGGAACCTCATAGTAAATCAATATTAGCTTTTTTTGCAATTTATTTCCTTTTTTACAATTTTTTTTCTTCGGTAAGTAAACTATTTAAGTACTTTTGCCATCTTGGAATAAGAAAAGACGTCATTATTTACTTTTTCCTATAAAATTGTGACAGTTCAACTCAGTAACGTTTGATTTATATACAAGAGATTTCATTTATGTATTAAAAAAAATCAAAAAAGCTCATGTATTGAAAAGATTATTTTTAACTGCATCAGTTTCTAGTGTTAAAAGTATAAAGTATGACTTCAAAATTTTTATTAGTGGGAACTTATGAAAATATTTAATAAATTCCAATAATTGCTACTGAAATATAAAGATAAAATCTAATTAATATCAAAAATTAAAAAATATTTTGGGCTAATTTAAAAAAAGGAATGTAAGTAACTTTAAAATCAATTAGCTGATTTTAATTAAACAAATATTTAGTTGTTCCCCCTTTTTTTACATATATTTAATCTTTTTTGTATTTTAATAACTGACGAGTCATTTTGTTGCTTTCTTTGATTAATTAAATATATCATAGATATTTTTTGAAAACTGTTATCTTATATTTTGATATTATAAAAAATTTCTTAATTCTAATTCAAAAATTGTTATTATCACTAAAATAGTATTGATAAATAAATCTTAATTGAATTTTAATTTTGATTAAATTTTTAGAAAAGTAATTCAGCCACTAAATCTTTAAACACTGAAAAAATCTTGAAAAACCGTATACAAATTTTGTTATTTAAGGCCTTCAAACAAATAATGGTCTGAATTTTTAACACAGAACTTCAACTAGGTTAATTTTTCTAGTTGTCAATAACAGTGCCTATTACAAATCTCCATTACACTGAAAAGAGATATGCTGACAAAATTTTCCTGGAATCTATTATTCCTTCTTTAGAATAATTAGCTAAAATTACTTGATGATTGTCTGTGCTTAAATAGCTAGGAATAGGAAATGAATATAATAAAAAAAGTGTAAACATATTAAAAGCATAATTTTTTTATTAAAAACATAAAGATATAATAAATATATATACCTGGTTATCATAAATCCTTATGCACAAATCGTTATGCGTAGAATTTAATGAACCTTGTACACATTATACAGCACATATGAAGATACATAATAGCTTTAAGATAAATCACTAGACAATTATGGTGTTATAAAAATTAGCATATTTATACAATGAATTCAAATGGAAGGTGAAAGTTTGGTGTAGGAAAAGTACCTTTAAGATGAGGTATGATTCTCCCGAGAATGCAGCGATGTCTGATACTCTATATTATGCAGTCTATTAACTGAGTACAAAGTGCTAGCCATTGCTCTTCCAAAGCAGTTAAAAGCATGGCTAGGATCCTTAGATGGGAAATTAGAG
The DNA here is from genome assembly GCA_026290005.1 of Latrodectus geometricus. Taxonomy (NCBI): domain Eukaryota; kingdom Metazoa; phylum Arthropoda; class Arachnida; order Araneae; family Theridiidae; genus Latrodectus; species Latrodectus geometricus. The sequence continues at coordinate 9,233 of JAPDSC010030410.1, read as the reverse complement.
CAACTACATTTAATCATAGACAGTTTCAAACATGCTCGATTCGATGATCAAGCTGTCCACAGCATCCTGGATGTTTGAAGGATGGAAACATGTTCCACGTTCTTTCCAAATGAAAATGCAACTATTATCACTTTCCAGGCTAAATCCTAACTCATCCGTTAAGAGAACAGCTCTCCATTAAGCATGGAGTGTACATATTGAAAATGGACATGAATAACGAGTTCAGTGGACATGTTGACACGTTCATTGCAAACGTTCCAGCCTAAGACGTAACGAAAGTGGGACGCAAATGACTGGTCGCCTCGCATAAAGACAACGTTTGTGAAGCCTTCGACGCAAGAATGATGTGGATACCAACCTTCTGGACCTTGCAGTGAGGGAGTATCTGAATTTAATATGAGTTGCGTTTTTATTCCTTCGTGCGCCTAATGACAAATATTGATCATCGGCACTCGTGGCAGCGCGTGGCCATTCTTGGCTAAAGCTACTGGATGCTGAATCTGTGATTAGAAATTATTACCAAATTCTATGAATTACAGATAGACTCACATTCAGCCATCTAATCTCTTCTATCTGACTTTGTTCTGCCTCTAGTCTCCCAATAGCTGCCCATCAAAATTATTCGGTCAAATGATGCCTGGAGGCCATTTTTACTATCTCTATAACATATTTCTAATCTCAGGCATACAGCAACAATTGCCACCATGCTCTGAAACATCCATTTTTATGCTCCTTGATAACAATGTATTCCAACAACAGTGCCGCTATTTTGCATAACGTCATATTATTGTTCGGCAACTTTTACTTATCAATTTATTCAAATTTCAATGAGGTTGGCATTTTTGGAGAAGAGTTATCACTAATTTTGTGATTTTTTCCTTAATTTTTGATAACTATATTAATAATTTAATTTGGCAATTAAATAGTACCATTTTATATATTTATAACAAAATATAATACACGTATACATATATGCATACCCGTATATATTTATGTGCATAGAAAATTTCATTAAAAGTATATAATGTTGTAAAGCTATTTGCATGTGTAATTTTCAATACTATTATTAAAGACTTTTTTCATAAATAGAATACTTTTTAATTATATCTAAATTTATACTCATTTATTTTATTTATTATGAATCTTGTTTTGAATTTTCTTTTATTTTTACTCTGGTTTAACGAAAATTTTATTTCTTATGTGAATTAAGTTAAAATTATTTCTATTCATTTATTCGTTTTTTAATCATTTTATCTTAAATTCTTTTAAAATTTAAAAATTATGATTATCACAAGAAATTTATTTAGAGTTTTATTTGTTTTGGGAAAAAAAAAATGAAACTAAAGCAAAATTACTCGTATGCATCACAAAGACTAAAATAAAATTAGTCACAATACCAAAAACGTATCAGTTTATATTTTGAAATATTCATTGACAGTTATATTATTATTGTACACAACACCGACTTCCATTTTGGAAGTAAAGCGGTTTTAAGATAAAGTAGTTTTTTGTTAAAATAGATTTGCATTACAAATACAAATTGCGCATAACAGTGTATTTTTCCAAGACATTTAAGAGTGTTTGGCAGCATGAAATGATTTCTATTAAGAACAGCAAATCGTTATCCAAATGATTTTCGAACACTTGTTGCGAAATAGTGTGAATCCTTGATTCAATCTAAAAGAGTATATATTGATTTCCAGAAAATTAACAAAATTGTGACTTTATAGCAAATAGCATTCTCCTTACTAATCCACGTTATAATCTCTTATCTCCACTCCTTGATAACCAGGCTATTCTGTTTATGAAAACGGGAAAGGCGGAAATACAAGATAAACGAGAAAATTCTTGCAGTTTTCGAGATTTTATTGAATGATGTGATAATAAGTATGAAAATTAGTGTATGACGTGGTTGAGACATCAGTCAGTCGAGAGAAGAAATAACAGTTGTTTTAAAAGCAGGTCCACCGCACACGTTTATCAATCGTAACTTGTACAGTAGCGAAGAGAAATGTAAGTGTCGAAGGAGCTCATTCGGTGTTGTTTGCATTATGACTTCAAACTGGGCTTGTCAGCTGCTGCATCAAGTCACCGAATATGTCATTTGGAGATAGTGCTGTGAATGAACGTACGGCAAGGCATTGGTTTTGCAAATTCAAGTCGGGATATTTGTCACGCTGAGATGAAGTTTACAGTGGATATCCATCTGGTGGACTAGTGTCAAATGGTTCACTATTATCTACTAAGTAGTCACTGCGGACCTGCACTCGCAGCAATTGGAACTCTTGAAACAGAAAGAGCCACTACTGATTAATTACGAGAGTGTACTGTTCTTAGCCGAAAATGCGAGAGCTGCGAGGAATAACATACAGCTAATTGGTTGGGAGACTTAGGGAAATCCTCCTTACTCACCTGACCTTGCATCATCAAACTGCTACCTTTTCTATTCCCTGGACAATCATCTTCGGGGAAAATCCTTCACCTATGAAGCAGACTTGCGCCAAACACTCGCGGGTTTCTTTACGTCCAAAACCTCCGATGCAAGGGATTTTTACCGCAAGAGAATTACACAACTGGATACACGTTAACAGAATGTGCTCGATGCCGATGGTGATTAATTCGAGGACTAACAATAGGTTACATTTTCTGTAGATCATGTTCTTGTTGGTAATTAAAAATGGCAAGAACTTTCTTGCTTACCTTATAAATATTTCCATTTAGTTATCACTCATGAAGCTTTCCGGAAACATTTGAACTTAAAACTCAGCTTTCTGTCACTAAATGGATGTCACGAATTGGTGGAGAACCTCTAGCTTGCCTTTTACAGTTCTCTGTTATGCACTCTTATTTGATCATAATAATTGTTGAATAACCTCACCCAAGTTTTTTCACTATCCAGTATTCTGAGTAATATGAATTATATGAGTAATTTTTATTTTCAAAAAGTAATTTTACATTTCCTTCAATTTTTTTATTTCGTCAAATTTGACAAAATATCTAGATATTTCATTTGAACATTTGTTAACTTATTCTTAAATCTAAATAAATTAAATACCAACTTTTGTTCGAAAACTGTGTATAAAAAAATACTACTGAATATTACAGATAATTGAGAAATAAATAATTTAAGGTCAGGTCACAAAATAATCTTTCTTTTACTATTCTTTTGCAGTTTGTCTTGGAACCAAAAGGAGTAGATAGAGTCTTAAAGTTGCAGTTGCCAATTATGATAGCTACCTATCCGATCCGAAATTCTGACGGTACTCTACAACGCCGAAAAGGAACCAGTTATCCCTCGACACTGCCTATCTTCAGACCCTGGCTCAATACAAGCAAGATCAAGTGAATCACTCATTTTCTGATGCAAATTTTGGACTTGTATGCATCTATTATAACGATGAAAAGAGATGTGCTAACTAACTACTAAGCAATGACTCTGTAGCAACATTTTGAGAGAAAAAATGACAAAAAACTAAAAAGAGTGCCAAAAATATTTTAAAAAATGATCTTGTCAAATACTATATTTGAATATTTGTAGAACAAAGCTTTGTTTCATTCTGAAATATAATTTAAAATTGATAGAGCATTCAATTTTAAAAAATCTTTTCATGCACTTATAAGAATTAATTCAACAATGAATACGATAAAAATCTTTTAAATAATTTATATAAAATTATAATTAAAAAATAATTCGAATTTTTTGCTTTTTTTATAAATAAATTTTATATGTTCTATGCTTTATTCTCAACTATATAAATTGATATACTCAATATATTTTTGCTTAATCCAACAGTCACATTTGTCAATTTTTCTCTCGAGTTTCATTTGTCTTGCTTAATCAATGAAACTTGATAATTTTTTTCAATTGCAATGATTTGAACTTGTATACTGTTGTACTATTTACAGTATATTTCACAGAAATTGAATTGTTTATTTTCATTGGTTTGGCACAAATAAGCTATAGAATCGTGGGGTGCTCTTTTTGTTGTGTTTGCTTTGTTGAAGTGTAAAATATTTTAAATGTGTTTATCGTTAATAACAATTTAACACCGTGTTCAATATTTTATTTAACAAAGTCATTTTACATCACTTTCAATATCATAATTTTTTTTTCATTTATGAATTTATTTTCCTATAAAATTTTATCAAATCAACAATTTTAAAATGTACAGTAAACTCATTTTCTTCAATATAATATTTACCAAATAAAGAAGCAACTTTTTAAAGTTTGTTCATTTTTCTCTTATGAAAGTGTTTAAAAACAATGTTTATTTTTTTGTTTTCACATCACTTTCTATATTGATTAAAATCTTATCGTTATAAAAATTATTACAACCTAAACATAAGAAATTCATTGAAATACTGGTTTGATTTTAACCAGATTTTTACCCTTGCAGCCAAACATGTGGAAGTTATGTAACATATAATCACAAATGCAGAACTTAAGCAAAATTACACAATAAATAGCCATATTAAACCCACGACTAAATAATAAATGTTCACATATTTAATCCATATTTTGGCCAACTGATTCATAAATAAACTACATTAAATTATGAAAATAAATTTTAAATACTTATATGAGTTTATTCAAAATTTTTTCTTACCACTAAAATTATAGCATGCTTGATTGTTTTGAATACAAAAAAAAAAAACTATGAACTTACTATTTCACAGCTAATGAAAAAAAATAATAATTTGCAAAGACATTGAGATGTACATTGTTTTACTCTTAATAAATGCGATTTAAAGTTCTTAAGAAATTATTAACGTTAAATATTTAACATCGTGTGAGATAAAGTTTTGATAATTTATAATGTTATTACAACTAAATTATTTTAAATCATATTATGGACTCTTTATTGGAAAACTGTTATACATGTTTACAGTAAAAAAGTCAAGAATCAGACAACACTATGGTCGATAAAATTATTTCATTTTAATTTTAATCGTGGTTTATTATTTGCTAAATACTTCAGAACTAAACAACCATTCTTTCACATGTTACAATAATATATTGTACTTTCTCTTCTATCCTATATATTACTTACTGTCATATTTTAAATTTCAAGAATTTTATACAGAAAAATTAGTATATTTTTTAAGAAATTATAAAACAAATTATGCTTAATTTTTGTCCTATTTTTATAACATTTTAAATTTTGAATGTATGCATATTCCAGAATTAATAACAACGTTTAGAAAACAATCTTATACTGTCATGTTCGTGATGTGATTGAAATATGTATAATTTTATCATAAATGAAATTGTTTTCATTAAGTACTTATTTTGTGGAAAATGTTTTGCATTATTTCTTAGATATAAGTTGCAATTTTTTTTCTTTCCACATAAATAAAACAGCTTTATACTAAATTATTTAGATTTTTTCAAATTTTGGTCACATGAAAACACAGATATTACTATTAAACTGATTATAAATCATACAACATTATATTTACATTCAGATAAACTTTAAACAATATAAATTTAGTAATGAACTAAGAGTAAGTTTTAAAAATTGGATTAAATGTTATTAAAATATTTCCTTTACACCTTTATATACATCACCAGAGGATGCTAATGTTAAAAGAAATAACTTCTTAATTTAACTTATAAATATGTTTACTTTCAATCATTAAACTTTTTAAAATGTTCAAAATATTTCTATATGTGTAAATAAATCTTTTATTCATAAAACAAAGCATTTTAATAGAAAACAAAAATTATAATCTTTCATGTCAAGAACAAAATAACATCTGATTATGAGAGAAAAAAGATTAAATTTAGTATCAATTAAAGTTTCAAAATTGTTCTTTATTGTGTTTTGGTACGTAAATTATTTTTGATACAAGTAAATATTTTCTCGAAATCATTTTTGTTTTGATAGTTGAATTTTTATATGAATAAATATTTCTTATTACCAATAATCCAGTACTTAAAAATAATAACTCTTAATTTAAGGTATGGATTTCTCAAAAATTAATTTTTTTCGATTTATAAATATCCTCTAAAATTCATGTTTCTATAATAGAGTAAGTTTTATTGAGCATGCAAATTAAAAGTAAAAAAAGCCTTGGCTAATAAAAACATATATTTATCAACTATAGATTAAAAATGTGTAATAATTGAATTACTATTTATAAATGCATAAAAATATTTTTATTTATACTGATTTGACTGTTACAGATATTTGCTTTTTGCAAGCACGTTTATTGAAAATAAAAGATAATAATTCAAAATAAAATCAATTGCTTGTATATAAAAATGGAATTTTCTACTTATTAGTTAAAAGCTTGCTTAATGCAAATAAAAGTTTGAGCTGAATTATTATCATACCTTTTTATTTGAAGTATATAATAATTCATAAAGTTAGATCAGACCTTTGAAAATTTGAATATAATATTAGGAATAAAATTCAAATGTTATATATGACGACAATATATTTGACGTTTTATAATTAATCATGCCTATTTATATTTTTATTAAAATCTATCAACATAATTTCATGTTTCTTAAAAATTTAAATTATCTAAAAGCAATCGTTTAACTTCCTCACAATCTTCATTGCACATATTTCAGTAAAACTTTAGAATTTTATTAAGAACACCTTTTAAAATTCCAGATTCAAAATGTCTGATAAATTGCTTTTATAATATTGGCAACGACCTTCTTTAAAATCAATGTCTATATTTTTTAAATATCAATATCAATTTTAAACCTGAAAACAAATTCTCAAAAAATACTGAAAACCATACTCAAATGTAATGAATGAATAATACATTTCTTAAATTCTTTATATTTAATTTCAAAACATGATAAAGGTGGGTAAACTTTTTGCTATTTTGACAAGTACATTCAGAGATTAATTAGTAAAAGGAAAAGAATTTGATTTTTGATTTAATTAGCTGTTGTTAATGATCTTTATTTATTATTTAATGTTATATTTTTATGCTTATGGTATATATCATGAAAACAATTTAACATGAAGTTCACTCTAAACTTTCAGTAAGATATGAAATTAAATTGTATAAAATTTTCACTAATACCATCTTTATATGATTATATTATATTTCAAACTATGTTTTCACTCGTATATAAGTAATATTAAATTCAAATTTAATTGAAATAAAAGGATAAATTATTCTGTTAAATGCAACCTTTTTAATATATTACCAAATTTACGAATATTTCTTCAGTTAATACAAACGAAATCAACTGCTGCTTTCTCAGTACCAGGGAATTTCCGAGAAATTTTCCATATGTTGAATAATCATTTAGTTTCTTCTGTAAAAGGACGATACAATACGAAATTTTAGAGGAGAAGATTTCCAGCCCTGGTGAGGTTCACATCTACACTGATGGAAATTATCGTTCCCTGGTGGAAATTTACTTCCCATTAACTGCAGAATGTTTATCCATTTTATATATTAGTATATATATATGGGTGTGGGGTGTGGGTGTTATTATTGTCATCTTTTTATAAATCCAAGTATGAATTATGTCAGAAGAACTTGAGCTATTAATAAGCCTTAGCTTCTTGTAATATCCAGCCAGGATTATTTGAAGCAATTCAAGTGGAATTGTTATCCCGCATAATTTAATATCTGACTCCATGCATTTGAGTGTTATAAGTTTCAAGTGAAAATATTGTATAATACTTTTAGAATGAGGGATATCTTGAAATCGTCTTATAAAAAACTGGCATTCTAGGCACAATGTCCTTGTGAATGTATGCTTGGAATGAGTGGCAGGAAAAACGTTAGCCAAGTTATTTTTTACGTGCATTATAAAATAAACCATTCTAATTGGAAAAAAATAAGAAACATCGTCTGAAACTTAAGTGAAGATGAGTTATTCACATTCATGAGTAAGGAAAGAAAGCTACAGCTCTCAGAAATTTTATTTCAGAACTCTTTGAATCTGTATTCGAATGTAATTTGTTTGTAAGAATTATTAGCAGATAAATGATACCAAACATAACAAATGAAAAAGGAGAAAAAAACTTCCAGTTATAAAATATGAAGAAAACGACTTTGTGCTGTGACTATCTGAGAAATAAATAGATTACTGGCTGACAAGATTAAGATACTTTAATAGAAAAAGCAATACTAAAATGCTTTTCTACATCGAAAAAAATGCGTTTTTGACAATGCAATTTTGAAATAGAAAAAAGTGATTACTTTAATTGATTTTTCCTCCATAAAATGAAATTGCGAATTAATTTTGATTATGAATTTTATTTTGATGTTTTTTTAAAGACAATGCATAAAAATAATTTTTTCTTATAGTACTTTACTTTTAAAGTGTGAGCAGTGGCGTAAAAAAATAACTTTTTAAACATAATAGTTATTTTTTCGATTTTACGACCTGTTTTCTGGTCTCTACGTGTTAGTAAAAACGAGCGTCACCTGATTAATCTTTAGAGCATTTAGAAAGTACCAATGGATTAACTACTACAGTTTGTCGCCAAATTAAAAAAATTATACCAAAAAAAATTACATAAAATAGTGTCTTCCACGGAATGTAAGTAGTATGTTCTACATTGATGATTGTCTTCTTACTACTAAAACATAATAACCTTAAATCTTGAATATAATGTGCTTAACAGAGTATTAACCAACGAAACAGACTTTTACTGATTCATTACTTTGTAGCAGTACAATTTGAAGCAGATTTATCTAATGTCTTTAGAACACCTATGAGAAGCAAGTGATTTGTTCTCTTGACTTTCGATTGATTGTACAGAAAATGTTGAGAGTATAGGCAATGTATTCTTCCAATATTTCAAAATTAAAATCGTATTGAAATTTGTTTTTATGCAGTCTTACGCTTTATTATAAAATCATACTTTTTTGTTTAAGGATACAGGTTATAGTATCATTAAGCCTTTCTTAATGGCATTTGGATTTTCACTGATAACAACAGTGCTTATTCAGTATTTTAAAAAACTGGTTTAAACTGGTAAAAAACTGGCGAGGATTAGAAGTGGCCACCTAAAATGTTTGAGATTCTTAAATGAAAGAAACCTTTCTCTCTTTGTTCCTATTCCCTCCCTGCCAGTCTTGCCTACCTTCTTAATTGTCTTGGAGCATCCTGGGGGCAGCTGTGGGATGGGCAGGATCTGGTCTATGTAGAAATGGAGAGTCAAGGTCTATTGGACCTGGTGTCTGCTTTCCTACATCAGGGGGATAAGTAGCAGTAACAGCAACAGTAACAGCCTTATTTAATAGTT
>JAPDSC010030406.1:20235-30977 GCA_026290005.1 Latrodectus geometricus | reverse complement strand
AAAAATATATGTTACTAAATACAAAAATGTAAATTTATTTCTTACCCTAGAACTCATATAACTGCATTAATGTAAAAAAAATTTTGATCAGATATATAATCTTTAGATTACATTAAATCTGAACATACTGAATATCTGATAACAACAAATGCGTGCTTGAATAAATTTATTCTTATACTAAATATTAAGTATCCTGCACTATTCCTAGATATAACGAATTCATTATATTAAAACTGAATAAGCAAACAATGAAATAAGCCATTAAAATGCATGAGATTCCTAAAGTAAAAAAAAATAATACTAATACTTTAAACTTATGTGAAAAATTTAAAAAAAATTGAAATTTATTCTTCCCACAGAGCATTAATATATATATATATATATATATATATATATATATATATATATAAACTTCTTTATACATTAAAGCTAGATATTTATTAACCACTGATTTTCCACATACAGTAAATAGAAGCTTATTTAAAATTTTAAAACAAACCCATTCTAAAACTTTGAATTTCAAAACTTCTATTAACTGAATTATTTGTTTTTTCAGGATAATTACTTACAGTTATCGAAAATTCAGCACATTAAATATAATAGTTAATAATTATTTTTTTCTAAAAATATATGCGTAAGATTTTATGAAATTATTTTGTTTTGTACAGTTTAAGCTTTAAAATTTTCAAGAAAATTATTTAAATTATATTTACATTCGTACTTTTCACTAATATAAAATTAATATATACTAAAAAGTACATAAATTTATGAGTTGTGAATAATAATGTGTTTAATATCTCTTAAATATTTATGCCAATATTCATAAGATTATAAATTCTTTTATTATGAATACCGTATTTTGTATTTAAAACTACATTAATTAAAGATAAAGTTACATCGCAATGATGCATAAAATAAATTTTTAAAACAAAGTTTTTTTTTGGATATTCAAGTCATTTCAGCAATGCTCTGAATGATAGAAATTAATTCATCTTTGGTTATCATGATCGAGATATCACAATCAAGTATAAATATTATTTAAGCTGTTGTTCATTTTTATTGATGAATAATTTTAGGAATTTTAGTAACATTTTTCTTAAATTTAAAAATCTAATCTTTTAAATAGATAAACTTTATCTAATAAAAATATAAAAGAAAATATGTCCAATAAAATATATCCAGAAAATATGATAATAATAAATTTTTATTGATTAAATTGTGTTATTATTTGAAAACATAAATTTAGGATTAAATGTTTAATTAATATTAAGGAGAAATATACTTTATTATTAATTAATTATAATCATTCATACATTGTTAATTTGTATTATTACAATGTGTGATGTATATTTTTGGTACGATAATATCAGTGCAAATTATAACTAGAAATTAATAATATTGCGATTAAAACTATATAAGAAATATGTATGTTTCATACTTCTCAGAAATAAAATATCTCTTTTTCCATTTAAGTTTGTAAGCAAAGCACAATTTTATAAAAAATTTAAATTTACTGTTATTTACCAGCATGGGTTAAAAAATAAAATAAGTAAACAGTAATAATAGTTCTGTGTATTAGCAATATTACATTCGAAAAGGAAGCAATTGATCATGGTTATTTTTAAGACTATCTTTTATGATAGAGAAAAAATGAGATACTTCATCTTTAAAATCTATATTCAACAAAGATATATAGTGTAAATAAATGCTTCTTCAATATTTATGGCGTATTTATGTATATATGAAGAGCCACTTTTAAGAAACAAATACGCTTTTATATACAATGTAATTCAATCATCTAATTTTTATCTAGAAATCACCTGCGAAGTAGTTATTTATCAAGTTTTCTTCCTGAAAATAGAGGTTATCTTCAGATTTCTCATCATTGATGCAAGGCGCCAAGCATTTCCGATCTCCAAACCATAAATCTCAGACTTCCGCCAACTTTGGCACTAAGTATGAGTGTTTTGAGAAAGTTACAGACGTTTCTATTTCTGATAAGAATACGAATCTTCCGAAATCTGTGTCTTGTTAACGCCTTCTCTTACCTTTTTCCATTTTCTTTAAAGTTTTACAAACTAGATTCTTTTCAGCATTTGACTGAAGAGAGTGCTTTTTAAACTTTAGACATGACATAAATATAAAAAATGAATATGTCGTTTCTAACAAAAGATAAAATATTAAAATGTAATGCTTAAAGTAAAAAATTTATTTTAACAAAATTTGAATTTATTATAAATAAATTACAATGGTATGGCATTTAAAGTTCTCATTCATGTAAAATTTATATTAAAAAATCATAATTATTAAAATATCAATTACTTGATACTAAAATAATTTTTAAATACTTACCTTACTTAACAAATTAGTCCCATTATATTATGTCCTTATGGGTTTAAGCTATAAAATACTAATTATAAAAATATAAGGAAAGAAAGTTTAAATGGCTAATATTTTACTCACGTTAAATATATATATATATATATATATATATATATATATATATATATTGCTAAGCATTGCACATTACAAAGCATCATATGTATTTTAAATCTAGATTTATATGTTATTTTGTAAAAATAAAAAAACATCCGTAATAATTTATTAACACATACCTAATAAAATTAAATGTAAATTTAAGATTCGTTAAGGCAAAGAGTATTATTACGTTACAAATAAGCAATTTATTAATACATGATTTAATTTTTATAGCAATTGGAGAAAATAACAAATTCAAATAACTTTTGAAAGAGGTCTATATTTTCAAATATCATCATCTGATAACAACGCTTTGAATATAGTAATTGCCAGAAAGCAAAGAGTGATAATTTTTTAATCTAATTTCTTTAATAATTTACAATATTCTTTCTCTATCTCTCTCTTTTAATTAACTATTTGTTCTATTTCACAACATTCTTGACATCACATCAGATACTTTTTTAACATATGTAAATCTTCTTTACATCCATCGCACATTCGCCTTCCGGAGGTCTTTACATGGATGATGGACTGTATTCAATCATCATGGAAAAAACCCTAAAAATATCCGAGAAGGTTATATTATAGTTTTAACCATCTCAATAGAAATTAAAAGACAACAACTATATTCTGATGTCCAACAATAGAGGAACTCAAACGAAAAACCTACCACTCTGAAGTGCCCATACCTACCACTAAGACATTAAATTTTATATCATTGATGGTATAGTACTCTGTGACTATAAAATCAGAATATGTTAGAAAATGCGGCATCGTCACATTCAAAAATGTGTCCTGTTTTTAGATGTTATTCTTGAATTTAATAGTATTGCACTACATATAAGTAGAAGAATTTTAATATATTATTATATAAACATGAAAAAAAATCATCATAAACAAGTTTTTTTTTTTCCAAAATTAAAATTTTTGTTTTCCGTTCATCACTGAAATTTTTAACACGGAATTATTCGAAACATTAAATCATAAATCAGTAATTGAAGTTTTACTAGCACATTGCTATTTCTTAAAATGATTATTGTATTAGCACATTGCTATTTCTTTAAATAATTGATCATAATAGACACTTTATCTGTCATTATCTTTCATATATAACAACTGGCGAATATTATCTACGCTTTTAGTAAATTTGATGTTATTCATAAATCAGGCGTTTAATATTATAATACATAGCATGAATTTTTAGTTTTGATAAACAAAAAATGAATATCATTTCAAATTTATTTCTAAGCATACTTTTTTAATTCCGTGTATTTTTAATTCTTTGAAAATTAAATACCAAGTAACGTTTCTAAGTGTTAAAGAAGAAATGATTTATTGATGTTTTGACGGCATCATTTTATACAGTAAGTGTAAAAATTTCATGGCGTCACTAACTTATATTTTTATAATGATTCTTCATAATCAGTTAAATGTAGAAGGTAAACTATGAAGATCTTGGCATTTTTAATTTACCATTGAATGAAGAGAAAATAAACATCCAAATTACTGTATCATGTGGAAAGTTTAATTTAAAAACATGTGGGCGAGAATAGGATACCAATCATTGTAAAAGCAGATCAATCTCGCGCTTTCATCAATCCTAATTTGTTCAGTAACAAAGGCAAAAGTAAGTGTCCCCAAAGATCATTCAATGTTGCTTGATTAGTAACTCACTCCAAAGTGATCTTATGAGCAGATGTATCAAGTCCCCGAATGTGTCGAGCACATTGAGATAGTAACTGTAAATAAAGGTACAGTTTTGTATTGGTCTCAAAACCTTCAATCCTGAAATAAGCCGATGAGGTAGGTTTAATCCAAGTACTCACTTTGCTTCGAAATAATAGAGTTTACTAAAAAGTATTTTCACACGTGAAAAAAAACACAGGAAAATAGTCAAGGATGATGATGGAAATAAGTTCGAAGAGTAACAATAGAGTCTACACTTTCTACAGCTCATTTTTTATCCATTAAAAAAAACGAAAAAATTATTAATTATCTTAAAATAGTGTATATCAATAAATTGAAAAATCAGAAAACTTCCGAGTATGCACCCTGGCTAATATGACAGGATCATCTGAAATGTAACACTGACTCCCCATTGTTTTAGCAATGACATGATCTAACCTAAATCTTTTCTGATCTGAAATGTGACACATTCCCATTGTTTTAAAGTTACCATTGTTGTATAGATATGAAATGTAACATATTCCCATTGTTTTAGCAATGATATGATCTAACCTAAATCTTTTGACTTTAAATAAATTTGTTGGTATTTTAATGTACACAATATATCCTATGCAACAAAATACAATGAGATTGAGTATAAGTATAACTAGATTCAACAAAAATGTTGATAATTATTATTTTGTAAAAGCTTCAAGTTAAATTATTTACAGATTTTTTGTCTACCATCACAAGCAACTCTCAAAATAGATAAAATAATTTTATTTATTTTATTACCATTGAATAAAAGCAATTACTAAATCAAAATAAACATATGAGTGATGACATAAGAATTTTAGAACTTTACAACATTGAAGCCAGACTTTACGTTAGCCATCACCAAAATCAGAAACATTGTATTCTAACATAAAAGAAAACAAGATAAACATAACTTAATACGTTTTCTCACAGATCAAAATATAAAATTTTCAGGAAAAGAAAATACACATTTTTCCTTTTTTTAGAGTCGAAAGAAAATAATGAGTCAGCCAAGTCGGAAAAGTTTTATTTTTTGAAAAATATTTCTTTTTCCTGATTTGAAGCTCAATGAACATCACTCTTTCTAAGCACCTTTGCGCATGTGCACGTTGTCTTCCAAGTGAGAGACTTATGATACACTCCCTGTGAAAGCCATTGTCATCCGCCTGAAACTTGGTGATTGTAAATTCCGTTTTAAATCCCTATTCTCGGGGAATGTTTCGTGCAGAAATTGTTCTCCGCGAGCCTTTATTGCGTGGGTAACAACCGGAGAACGGCGTTTAAAGGAAGAGATCTTCGAAATATATGCTAGAGGGAACGCAATTTTCCCCATCATTTTTTGACATTTTCGGGATTTCCCTCCTTTTTGGAAATGGGAGATGTCAAAGCATATTTTCATACATAAATTTTTATTTCGTCATTCATATAAATTTGTCTTACTACAAAATGTTCTTTTAATAAAATGATTTTCCCCTATTTAGCAGAAAATTGACCATGAAAAATTTATCACAATTCCAAAATATGAATTTGAATAATAATGTTCAAATTTTCATAAATATTTCAATATTATAATAATATTTTTTGATAAAACAGAGTTTGTATAATTGTTTTTAAATCTTAAGTTGAAATATATTTACAATTCATTTCTGTACGTGAATTAATTCAGGACACTGAGTAGAAGCTTTTAAAGTTATCAATAAAACAAACCTACGTCGTACATGTAGGAAATGTTATCTACGTGAAAATAAATGCATAATTATTAATAATAAAATCTTATATAGTAAGTTTCTCATGAGAAAGAGAACTATAAAGAGCATAGTAACAAAATTTAAAACTATTTCATTCTATCTCATTCTTCGGATTTAAATTTCATGTTTCAACTGAATGGAAAATGTTATTGTGTGTTTATTTGAAATCATCTTTTGTGAACATTATTTCCTTCTATCCGTCGCATCAGATTGTGTTTTAAAAAATGTTTGATTGTAAAAATATTAAATTTGTGCTTGAAAGAATTTCAGGTATTTTATTTTTATATATAACATAAACAAGAAATTTCAGTCGCCTGGTTGGTTAGGCCGTCGTTCTCGTTACCAAAAGGTGGTGAGTTAAAATACCGGTTTAGCGAATCCGTCGTGTTCACTAACTGGGACACGTAAAATCTGTTCGGGTCGCAATGTCCTCCATGTTCCCATTCCAAATTAATACCTCTGAGGGTGGTTGGAGCCAGGCTTTGGGTCTTCTCCGGTTTTAATCTCTAAATTGGAAACCTCAAATGGTGCTACCATCTATGAGCCAAAAGTCATACTTCCACCTTCGTTTGAAAGTGCTCTATTCAGAAAAGGAACGCGCTCTCTCTCTCTGACTTCATTCGCCTAGTCTCTGACGGGCGGGCTTGGCGTTGCCAAGAGCCATTAGAAACAACAACAGAAATTTCTTGTCTATTATAATGACCCAAAGAACATGACTTACAGAATGTGTAATCTAGTTAATTCTCGAAGTAATAACTATCGGCATCCAGCACCTTTTGCCAATGTGTCTCCAAATGTGCAAGCTCCTTGCGATAGGACTCGGGACATTTGGGCGTAAAGATTTCCGTGAACGATTCTAGAAAGTCTGCTTCACTGGTGAAGAATTTTCCACGAATATGATTGTTTAGGGAATGGAAATAGAGGTAATTTGATGGTGCAAGGTCAGGTGAGTAAGGAGAATGGCACAAAGTCTGCCGACCAAGTCGCTGAATGGTATTCCTGGCTAACCCCCGCGAAATGCGGCCTCGCGTTATCTGTCAAGAACAGTTAACTTTTACGATTAAGCAGTTTAGGCTCCTTTTGTTGCAATGTCTACTGCACAAGCACCAATATTCTGAGAGTATAGGTCCAGAATGGCCGTTTGCCCCGCGTGTGGCAGCTCATAATGAAATTCTTGAGACTTATCCACCAGACACAATGCATGATTTTGTGTAGGTACAAAGGAACAAATCTTCCGATTTGAATTTCTGAAACATTCGACGACTTGATGAAACAGCTAATAAGCCCACTTTGAATTCATAAAGCAAACAACACCGAACGAGCTCCTTCAACACGTCCATTTCTCTTCGCTACTGTACGAATTAGAAACTGATGAATGTTCGCGGTAGACCTATTCACCGAACGAGCTCCTTCAACAACACCGAACGAGCTCCTTCAACACGTCCATTTCTCTTCGCTACTGTACGAATTAGAAACTGATGAATGTTCGCGGTAGACCTATTCATGGATACAAGTAAACCAATTAAAAAATTATAAATACAAATGCAATTCTATTTAGTTTGACAAAATATTCACAAATGACATTTTATGTATATTGAAGTGTTTAACAACGTTCTCGTAATTTTGAATTTTGGTGGAGGGGCGTACACTCCTGTAAGCATCTGATCGGTTAAGGTACCTTTGAATTTTTGTATTTCTTAAATATAACATTTCTTACGGTGATTTCAGTTTTGAATTGATCCTTTTAAAATGTTATAGGGAAAATAAAATCTTGTAAGCATGGACATTTTTCACATTATTTTGCTTCCATCTTCTACTAGAAGTTACATTTTCCCCTCGACAACACTTTTCTAGCAATTCCTGTTCAGAGAATAGTATTTTAGAGATTGTAACAGAACTTCACTTTAATTGATTTTAAAAATTTATTTCTGTACCACTCATTTTTAATTTAACAGCTATCATTGCTTTCTGTTTGATTGAACTCATATTAAAATGTTTGAAATAGTAAGAAATAAGACCATAAAACTGAGACAAAACCTTTTTTGGATTTTTTTACTAAAATTGAGTTAAGGTTAGAATAGTAACAGTAATGTAAAGCCCAAATATTTGACGCATTGGGGAACTCGGTTGTTTCTGTATGGTTTGAATGGTTTTGCTTTGTTTGCTGTTCTATTTGCACTCTAGAGCTAATTTGAGAAAGACCAATCAATTACAGTAGATTCTGAACCATTACAAATAGCCATATTCAAGGTACGAATTGCATGCATGAATTGTACTCTGAGTCAAGAGCACTAGCCATTTAATTGCTAGATCGTCTTTTGGTTCATAAATTTTTCGTATTAATTTATTTTGCGTTGTATTAAAAATATCAAATAAACAAGATCGAAAAGAATTTTCATTATTTATTTTTTAAAACTCAGAAAATCGTAAAGGATAAAAATTTTCATTTTTAAAAAAAGATATAATTGAATCGAACTGAATCGGAATTGATACTAATTCTATGATATAATTTATATAATTTAAAAAAAAACTTATGTAATTTATAATTTTAGATCAGTCTTTTTGGTATTTTGTTCTCCATTAAACATCAAAAAGATTGAATTTAAAAGTATAATTAATATCAGTCCTTTTGTCATTGAATCAAAAACATTGATCTAATATACTTACTTTCCAAGTAAAAAATTTTTATTCGAAATCTGATAGGTCAGTCTTTTTTTATTCTTTGTAGGTAAAAATTATGACACAACAGTAGAGTAATAAATATCAATTTTTGAACATTAAAAAATGATTATCACAAAAATTAATATCTGAAAGCATATTTTGTGAAGAGGTACTTTGCAGTCTACAAAAATATCTCCAAATCGCATCCATTCATTGAGAGGCCACCGAATCTCACGGTTCACATCAAAAACAATCATAAATTCCTTACTTTCTAAATGCGAGTTCTAAAAAGATGAGCGGGAAAATATGCAGTCAAAAATCATTTAGCCCCTTTAAAACTTTTGCCTATGCCTGTGAATAATCAAATATACTATTTAATACAATAGTGTAGAATGTTAAGAATTTCCTTTTCTGAATTGGAAGCTACAAAATAATAAAACTCTGGTGAGCAAAAATGAAGAAACGAATACCATTCTATGGGAAAATCAAAAAGAGCTTATCATCCACGTAACATTGATGTTAAATAAATATGTACACTGCTCAAAACAATTAAAGGATACTGTAAGTTTTATATAAAATAAAGATAAAAGCGAAATTTTTTTTTACCGAAAATGAAAGAAGAGAATCACAAATGCAAATATTTTCTGATTTTCAAACTGTGAAGTATACAAATTTTGAGTTAGACGTCAAAAACGTCTCTTCAGTGGCAGTGAATGAAATTTGACTTTCAACTGAATAAAAGACAATGAAGACAAGGATGATCGGCATTCAGTGACTGCTTTGTTTCGATGAGTATGATGTCTCAGCGAAGTCATTTAACTGATTCAGAAGCTTGGAGAGTTGTTGGTAGAAGGGGGCTAAACTCAAGCCGAAGTAGCGCAGGCCATTGGAGTGGCACAAAGTGAGATTTCCAGGATCTGGAACCTATTTTTGGAGACTGGAAGTGTAGGCCGAAGACCAGGGCAAGGTCTTAAACGGGCAACAACGCCCACTGAAGATCGTTATTTAGTGTTAACGGCTCGGAGACACCAAAATATGGACGCTACTCTTTTCCACCAACACTTTCGCTCGGCTACTGACACCACGGTTTCAACTCGGACTGTCCGAAACTGGCTCCATGGTGTAGGTCTGTATGCTCACCCACTAATGGTATGACTTAAACTAATAGCAAGGCATCTTTGCGACCGCAGGGAGTGGGCAACAGAGCATGTGAACTGGGGGAGAAATGAAATGTCCTTTTTTCTGACGAGTCCCATTTTTCTGTTCATCCTGGTAATAGCAGTATTTTCATCTGGAAGGACCGTGGCAGTAGGAATAATCCAGCGTTCGTGCACGAAAGTGTCCGATTTGCGGTGGGAGAGTGTTGGTGTATGAAGGAATTTCTATTGACCGGCACTAAGACCTCTATATCATTCGAGATGGACCTCTGACTGGTCGCCGATATAGGGATAAGATCCTCAAACCTATTTTTAGTCCCTTACGCTGCAGCTATCAGAGATAATTTCATTTTAATGGACGATCACTGCAAGCCACATCATTCTAACCTAGTGGAGGATTTTCTTTACAAGGAAAGAATCGTACGAATGGAATGGCCAGTGTGTTCTCCAGACATGAATCCAATAGATCACGTTTGGGACGCTTTAGGAAGACGAGTTGCTGGCCACCAACCACCCCACAAACTCTCCAAGAACTGGAAAGAGTTCTTCTGGAAGAGTGGGACAGAATACCATAACTCATGATTAATAGCCTTATTGACTCCATGCCTCAAAATATTCAACGTTGCTGGTCGTCCGTGGAAACCATACCCTTTAGTGAAAATGATTTCCTTTGAAGAAAACACCTTTTTTATTCTTTTTTTTCTCATATGCACAAATTGTGATTTTTTTCCTTTTGTTCATAAATGCGCAATAAAATGCATTTTTTCTACCAAACATGCGTAATGTATTCCCATATAACGTATTACGTCTGTCGACCACGTATCAATCAGCTAATAAGTTTCCCAGCCACAAGATCCACCTAAAACCGCAGTATCCTTTAATTGTATTGAGCAGTGTATTTGCAAAATTATTTAATTATACATAAATTTCATTTCTTAATTATTTTGGTGATGCTTTAATATGAAAAAATTAGATATACAATAATGCATACTAATAT
>JAPDSC010030406.1:0-20225 GCA_026290005.1 Latrodectus geometricus | reverse complement strand
TATGTATGTATGTATGTATGTATGTATGTATGTATGTATGTATGTTTTCCAGAAAATGCAACAACAATTTATACAAAGAAATTTTTTACTTAAAAACTAATTTCTCCTTTTTTGTGCTATAAATATTTTATAGTATCCAAAGTTGAAACATAAAAATAACAAAATTATACGCCGTAACCATAAATGAAAAGTATAAAAATAAATTCTTTTTCACCCGAAAAATAATGATCCAGCAATATATAGAAAAAAGAATGAGCCCCTTACCTTGCTGCAGCAATAGAAAATCTTTCTGACCTATTTCATTCAGAAAACAAGAATCGTTCCCAGTTGCCGGTAACTGTGCTTCAACAAAAGATAGTTTGCGCACTGCATAAAATCGTTTTCCTCGTGAAGAGTTACTGACAATTTCGCCTTAAAAAATTTTTTTTTCGGAACCCCCTTTATCTTCCAAGAATGGTTCTCTAGGTGCTTTGACTTCGGAAATAATTCTTTAGTTGGGCGAGATCGAGGCGAAAAAACGCTGGTTTATTTTTCTTTCATTTCAACAGTGTTTGTTAACAGCTTCCCATCGCTTCCGTAAGGGCGAAATTCACTTGGTATCTTTCCAATTTGGAACCTGTTGTGACAAAGGGTTTCTCTCAACAGATTGCAAAGTCTAATGTTTTTTTTTACTGCCCAATATTTTTACAGTATATACTGTAAAATTTTTACGCCATGGCTTAGAAAAATCTATAGAATGGATAAAATCAGAAATAGATTGAACTCTCTCTGACTCATTATAACTTAATTAAATCTAGTTTATTGAGATAATACATGATAGGACTTTTTTCAAGAAAATGAATATTATATTAGGTTGGGGAAAAAGAAATCCATAGTTTTTACGTGAACTTTATGTAACTTTTTTTAGGTTCTCTATGTAAAAAGGTTTAAAACAGTTTTCATGTAGATTTTTAGGTCTTGTGCGAAGCTACGACATGCTGTCAAGTTTGATAAATTTTGATATTTTATAGACATTCTCGACGATGTTGTATCCATGCGAGGTGCATCTTTAGCATCCAAATACCCAAACGGAATCGACGAAACAAAAATTGTACGTAACTGGTTGTTACAGTCTTATATAGGACGACAAACACCTTTAACAATTTTAGCCACCTGGCTACCTTTTTCGCCGTTACAAGAGAAGAACGAAAATGTATCGAATTTTCTGTTTGTTGTCTTCCATTTTTAAAACCTTGTACTCGTAACTGAATTAATAAACAAGAAACCGCAAGAGGATATTTTAGTGTCAAATGTCACCTTTCCAACGAGCATCAATCTGAAATTGTTTGATATATAACTGATGAGATATCGATCACTGCAGACGTCTACCGAAAAAATAATGGATTACTTTTTCCCCCAACCTAATATAATGAATTAGAAGCCGGTCGATGGCTGAATGTTTCGCGTTTTTCTAGGCTGTTGTACCTGGGTTCGAATTCAGGTTTGAGCATGGAGGTTTCCTTTCTCTGTCTGTGTGTCCTTGTCCTTTCTTCTAAGATGATGGATGAATGTGGTCCACCCTATAAACGGGTTTGTGGTGGTATGACGTAATGCTATTCGCCTTTGTGACTTGATTCACAGGTGCCCATTGTAAAACCCTAAAAGAGTTTCATTTTCCATGCCCACCACACATTATTTACAATTTCCAGCGCTCACCGTTGAAAAAAATAATGAATCAGAAACTGATAGGAAATGATAGGAAATGAAAATAAGAAATGATAATTTTAACAACTATTTTTACATTCGCATACTGTTAATCTGTATAAATAAAGTACATTAAATTAATTGAAACTGTATTCAAAATCTGCTTTTGTATGGGGCTTTTTCTTATAATATATTTTATTTATGTGATATTTTTCGTAAGGTATATATGTATATATTAAAGTTTCAATATAATTGAAATATAATTAATGAAATTATCAATTATAATTTAATGGCTTGATCGAGCATTTAGTTTTCGATCTTTTTTATGCATTTTATCACAATACATAAGTATCTACTAATTACATAACGTATGTATTGTTACCCCAGTACAATCTAAATTTCCATTTCCATTATTTAAAGTTAATAATTTAGTACTGGTCTATATAATTTTCTTATCTATATTTATTTATCCTACATTAATAGTACTTGCGTTATTTTTATTAACTTTTTGCTTTGCTTACGCTATGCCGAATGTATGGAATTTTGTGTCTTGTAATTTAGTTTAAAAAACAATTCCTAATTATATCGTGAGATTTTGAGTTATTTTCTACAAGAGACAGCCGATAGCACAGTGGTTAACATTCCTGGTTTTTAGATTGTTGACCTCGGGTTCGAATCCAGGCTCAGGCATGGATGTACTTTCTATTTCGGTCTGTGTTTCTTATCCTTTCCTGAGATAATGTATGAATGTGGCCCACCCTATAAATGGGTTTGTAGTGATGTGACGTAGGTGAAGCTACTCGCCTCCGTGACTTGGTTCACAGGTTGCCACCGGGTAACGCTAAATGAGTAGCAACTTCCGGCCTTGTCATGGTGAAGGGTTAGACACCCAGTGCCCATTTTTAAAAAAAAAATATATATTTGCTTCAAGAGAACTCCTATGCGGTCCTTATTTACCGCATAAAAAATTACTTTTTTAACTATTTTGTGAAAACTATTTTTATAGATTTTCTTGTGTTTTTATTTATGAATTTCCTTTTATGCGTTTCTTATCCAAAGCACAAAGATAAATTTGAGTGTATATATTTTGAAATAAATTTTAGAAGAATTGAAAATTTAATGCTCAAATGATAAATCAAAATAATAAAACGATTACGATTATTTCAAGGACTAAATTCATATTACACCAGGTTACGCAATTAATTATTATCCAAGAAGTTGAAACAACAAATCATTTAACGCAGTTAGAGTTAAATTGAACACATGGAGTTGGTAAGCTTTTAAACTGAAATCCTCAAAGGATGCGAAAAATAAAATATTTTTATCGGCATTGAATATAATTATGAAGAAATTACTCAAGAATGGAGCCATCTTAATTTCATTAAGACACCATCTAACACATAAAAAGAGAGATACCAGGATATAAATTTTGAAAGAAAAAAAAATTAGTCAAAAATTAAATGGAAATCACAAAATCCATGTCTTTGTCCTCTTACTTATTAAGAGAAAACAATAAAGTGTTAAAAGCAAATGAATATAATAATGTAAAAATTTATTACTAAAAATTTTTCTTAATTTCTCAAGAAGTTAATCTGAATAGAGTAAGAGGGATTACCTAAAAATAAAATTCTAGAACACTTAAGAGAAATATTGTCAGATAAAGACCAATGTAATAAGCATAGTATATATTAGTTTGGGGAAAAAGTTATCCATTATTTTTCGTTAGACGTCAGTAGTGATAGCTATCTCGTGAGGTATCTATTAAACAATTTCAAATTTATGCTCATTGGAAAGGTGACATTTGACACTAAAATATTCTCTTGCGGTTTTTTGTTTGATTAATTTAGTTATGAGTACAAGCGTTTAAAATTAGACGACAACAAACAGAAAATTCGATACATTTTCGTTTTTCTCTTGTAACGGCGAAAAAGATAACCGGCTGGCTAAAATTGTGAAAGGTGCTTATCGTCCTATATAAGACTGTAATAACCAGTTACATACAATTTTGGTTTCGTCGATTCCGTTTGGGTATTCTTGATGCTAAAGATGCTCCTCACATGGATGCAAAATCGTCGAGAATGTCTATAAAATATCAAAAATTATCAAACTTGACCACATGTCAGCAGCCGTAGCTTCGCACAAGACCTAAAAATCTACATGAAAACTGTTTTAAACCTTTTTACAAAGCAAATCTGAAAGAAGTTACAAAAGGTTCCCGTAAAAATAATGGATTTCTTTTTCCCCAAACTAATAGTAAACTGATTATAAGAAATTTGGAAAACCACAATTATAAGAGTGGAGAAAATACTTACACACCATGAAATTATTGAGCCGGAAATGGACATGGGCAGCTGGTAAAAGTCTCTTGGTCATCACATCTGTCATTTTTGTTTGTGGAATTATTTGAATCACATTTCTGTAATCTTCACACAGAGAAAAAGTTAAGAGAAACACACACACATTTAAATTGTTATAAATACAGTCTTTGTGATCGAGCATGTTTCATAATCCGCAATGACAATTGACTAGACTCATCGGCATAGCTTTTTATTAACTTTAATATTCCTACTTTGAAAAAGTTTATTACAATTAAATAATTAGTAAGAAAAACGTATCTAGAATATAGTTCTTTGATTTTTAATAAAGCAATACAAAACTTTAATAATTAATTTTCGAAATGTATAAATTCAACTAAATAAACAAAGAATTCATTATTTAGTAATATTTTCTGAAACAGTAAAAATTAAATTATAAAAAGATAATAATTCATATAAATAATTATTTTTTATTATTTTTTATTTAAATCTGAGTTTTGAGTTTTGATTTTCTGAGTTCAAACATTTGCTATTATATCTGTTAGAATCCATGTATCCAAATATTGAAACAATTATTCAATAATAATATTGATTTTTCATAATTTTTCTAAAATTGAGTTTTTATTTTAGATGAATGTTAATTTTAGTTTTCTCGTAATGGAAAGAAATATGTTTCTGCAACAAAAGATTGTGTAAGTAAAAGATGATTGAAAGTATAAAATTATTATATAAACTCTCTCTTATGTATTTAAACATAAATATTCATATATGGACATATATCATGAAACGATTAAGATGCGTTAAGACGCGGTTTAAATTTAATGTATTTATGGAACTAATACATAATTTTATTGGTAAAATCATAATATTATTTTCAAAAATAAATGGATTTTTTTTATAACTAGAGTAAGTTAATTCAAAAATGAGACATCAAGTAATTTATGCTTTATTTAATGTAAATTTTTCATTCATAATGGGCAAATATTTTCTAAAATACATCATTCAAGCAATACCGGCCAATTTTAAAGGATACAATATTTCTTACCCTTTAAAATTAGTCAATATTAAAAACTGTATAGTACCTCAAACTTGTTTTCTTCAAATCTAAAATTTCGCTTCAATTTCGAAAGTAAACTTGCGCCACTTTTAAAAGAAACGAAACATTATAAATTATTCTGCCGTACTTTTATTTCAATACAAATTGAAATATTCATATAAAAATAATTTTAACGGGAATGTTAATTTTTTGATTAATATTATGGGGAAAAAGTAATCCATTATTTTTTCGATAGACGTCTGTAGTAATCGATATCTCGTCAGGTATCTATCAAACAATTTCAGATTTATGCTCGTTGGAAAGGTGACATTTGACTCTAAAATATCCTCTTGCGGTTTTTTGTTTCATTAATTCAGTTACGAGTACAAGGTTTTAAAAATGGAAGACAACAAACAGAAAATTCGATACATTTTCGTTTTTCTTTTGTAACGGTGAAAAAGATAGCTGGGTGGCTAAAATTGTGAAAGGTGTTTATCGTCCTATATAAGACTGTAACAACCAGTTACGTACAATTTTTGTTTCGTCGATTCCGTAGGGTATTTTTGATGTTAGAGATATATCTCGCATGTGGATACAGCATCGTCGAAAATGTCTATAAAATATCAAAAATGATCGAAGTTAACCGCATGTCAGTAGTCGTAACGCACAAGACCTAAAAATATACATGAAAGCTGTTTTAAACCTTTTTACAAAGAGAATCCAAAAGAAGTTACATAAAGTTCACGTAAAAATAATGGATTTCTTTTTCCCCAACCTAATATTAAAATTTTAATTTAAAAACCATCAAAAATTATTAAACGACAATTCCATGAGTTTGCTGCATATCCATTTTAATTACCAGGTTTGGAATTCTCCATTTTAAAGTCAAATTTTAAAGTGCGATAAATCTTTTAAACTCCCATCAAACGGTAACAAAATATCCAGTGCTATTTGAGGGAAAAATTCCCTTTTGTGTCCCTACTCTTTCTTCCCTCGAAAATCCCCAAAACCGCGTGGAGAGGCGCGAAACCAAATCGATTTCGTCGCAGAGGGAGGCAGGCGTGGGCTATAAGTTAAGAGAAACGAAGTGAGCTAAGGAGGGAGGGCGGAGGTAGTAGAAAACGAAAAAGGATGGTCGAAACGGAGACTATACCCTACTCCAGGCCGATTCCGTAAACCTTATTTTATTGATCAGTCTCGGCGAGAAATCTCCGGAGAGTTTGGGTAGTACGAGATACAAAGAGGATGGTTCCCTTCGTGACCCACGCAGATGTGCAGCTGCGAAGTTTACACAGTGAGGTCTGCTTTGGGGAGTACCAAGAATAAATATAGCTTACGTGATGTTCTTATTAATTGGATTAGTAGGAACTGATATTTGGTATGAAGTGTTTAGTAAATAAGTGTAAACGTGAAGCAGGTGCTTCGAGAATCTGAGATAATTTCACTCTCACAGTTAACAATTACAATAGTAACCGTAAAAAAATCCCAAAAATAATTAGTGCTGTAAAAATACTAAATGATAATTAATTGTGAGCTGTCTACATAATTAAGCTTTACTTTTAAAATTAATTTTTAATTAATAAAATATTTTTAAAGATATAAAATAAGCAAATATTTTGTACGTTAATTATTAACACAATAATTCTGTTGACTATAATATAATCCAATTTATGATAAATATTTAAAATATAAAAGGCATACAAAATAAATGTAAACATGAAGCAGGTGTTCGTCGACTCCGAAATAAATTATTGCAATAAAAATTAAATGAGAATTATTTGTAACCTGCTTACTTAATTATTATATAAATTTAATTCTTAAAATTTAGTCAATATATAAAATATCTTTTTGTTAGAACTAACTTCTTAACCGTCTGGGGCTCTGTGAAGAGAGTGCTTCAGTTTTGCTTCGTGGTGGCAACATAGTTTTTGCTTTCACTGGAATGCAAGTTTTTACTTCTTTAGCACTTGTCAAGAACACAAAAGCCTCTAACTCTTTATGGGACGCGTATTTCCGCTTTAAACTAGACCACCTCACAGTAATCACATTTTAATGACTTACAGCCAGGTAGTCTATCAATCGCTGTCAGCTAAAAAAACTAAAATGTGCTAGTAGTTTACTTTGTAAATATTATGTTCTAAAATTTCTACAAGTCTTTATTATAATTTTTAATTTTTTATTACACTAAACATAAATTTTATTTAATTATTTTGAAAATTATTATCAGGAAATTTAATTTATTTCCTAGCTGTTTTTGTATATAAAATCTAAAATAAAAATATATGATTGCTATTAGAATTAATATTATACTTTATATATATATATATATATATATATATATACATGTGTTACATGTGTAATGCATGTGTTTCTACACATGTATTACCTGATATACCTGATATCTATATCTTAGAGTACCTCTTGCTAGACTAAAGATGTATACTATAAGTTAAGAAATTACGACTATTAACATAATCATATGAGAAAGAAAGTACTGAATTTCTTAGTAATCTTTTGGTAAATTATGAAGTATTTGGAATAAATAGATCTAAACTAATTAACGATAACTCTAAAACAATGCAATTCTACAAATCAAATTTTCACAAAATATCCTAATAGAAGGAAAATGCCATTTTTATTAAGATGAATATTTGTAAACTTATTTCAAGTATTATTAAAGATTTTTTTTAAAAAATATAAAAAATATTATTAGTTCATTTTGATTTTCAAATAATCAGTTATTGAATGAACTATATATTAGGTTGGGGAAAAAGTAATCCATTATTTTTTCGGTAGACGTCTGTAGTGATCGATATTTCGTGAGGTATTTATCAAACAATTTCAGATTTATGCTTGCTGGAAAGGTGACATTTGACACTAAAATATCCTCTTGCGTTTTTTTGTTTGATTAATTCAGTTACGAGTACAATGTTTTAAAAATGGAAGACAACAAACAGAAAATTCGATACAATTTCGTTTTTCTTTCATAATGCCGAAAAGACTAACCAGGTGGCTGAAATTGTGAAAGGTGTTTATCGTCCTTTATAATACTGTAACAACCAATTACGTACAATTTTTGTTTCGTCGATTCCGTTCGGGTATTTTTGATGTTAGAGATGCTCCTCGCAAGTGGATACAGCATCGTCGAAAATGTCTATAAAATATCAAAAATGATCGAAGTTAACCGCATGTCAGCAGTCGTAACGCGCAAGACCTAAAAATCTACATAAAAGCTGTTTTAAACCATTTTACAAAGTGAATCCAAAAGAAGTTACATAAAGTTCAAGTAAAAATAATGGATTTCTTTTTCCCCAACCTAATATATATATGTAAATTAAATATTAAAAAAATCAAAAAAAATATAGTTTATGGACCTATATTTGCTACACAATGCCATCATTGATATAAAGAATATTCTGCCGTAGTTTAACGTTTACCATGAAAAATAGTTTTGATTAAAAATTAATGGACAAAGTTCTATTGATATGTGTTTATTTATATCCATTTAAAAGTGTTTAATCTTGACTCTCAAGTTTAGAAGTTTATTCAACTAGAAATTCCTTTTAACAGGAAGTTTGTTCTTGACATATATGTAAATCATGATAGAAATGAAATCGTTCTTCCAAAAAGGAAAGATATAGGAAAACTCCAATTCTTCGGTTATCGCCATCTTTTTTCACTCAAAAATATTTTTAAACTACTTTTGACGGCAAAAGTTTTATAAGAAAAAAAAAACTGAAAAAGTTAAACTTTCTAAGTGAAAATACTATATAGAAGTATGTTTTTTTTATTTCTCATGAAAACCATTTATGAAGCAGAGATTTCTTTTATCAGATGTATTTGACATCTCAAAATAAAACATATATATAACAACGTAGAAGCTGTTAAAGTATATTATTGCAACTACGTTTTTCATCTAATCAAAGAGAACAAGTTGCTAACAGCTAACATAAAATTTGCTGTATTTTAGGGAAAAAATTAAAATTGTAAATCTTTATCTACCAGTTTTTATTTTATATTAGATATGTACTTATATCTGCTGAACTGGCTTTATGTCTTTGCAGAACGAATTGAACATTATTTTAACAGTTTGAAATAAGAATCATGATACAAGATACTTGATTTCTATATATTATCAAATGATAAAAAGTAAGATAACCCCCACACACAGCATTTCAAAATGATAAGATGAAAGAGAAAGAAAGCTAAACTAGAGAAGATAGAAAACTTTCATTCAACAATTTTGAAATATTATAACTTGAAACATTGAAACTTTATCGGAGCACTTTTAAAGCAAAATGTAAATGTTTCCATCAAGTTTTTTTTTTATTGGACTGGAATAAGTGGTAGATTAGTTAAATGAATGCTTTATAATAAATGTATTTCTAAAGCTTAATTAGAGTAACTAACGAAATATTCCAAAATTCCAAGCTTGGCATCAAGCGACAACAAATCAATGACAATAAAATTTCCTATAAAAGAACACGCATTCTCATAACCAACGTATCCCTGTCATTTTGATAACCAGGGTTATCATAATGATAGGTTACGTGAAGCTTATGGATTATTTTTCATGATTAATAAAGATAGTTTGATATTTGAGAATAAATTTGTGTGTCACCTGTGAAACAAGACAGTCAACAAGGAATTTACTGACACGAAACTAAACTTGATAGACTATAAATTGTGTCAGAGACAAGTACATGATGTCATGTGTCATTTTGTTATTATTGATTTTATTGAATTTTAAAATAGGCAGATATATGAATAGAGCATAATTTTTTTTACAAGAAAATAAGATTTTTTGATACAGTATTTTATAAAAAAAGAAATTCAATGAATTTAATGAAAAGAATGAAATATTCAAGAAGTTTTCAAAAACCCTGTGTTACTCTATTTCAATTTTTGACGGCAATTTTTTTCTCTTATTATTATGAAAATTTCTGATTAATTTGTATGTATTTTTTGAAATCAAGTCTTCCGTTAAACATGAATATTTTGCGCAAATATTATAATCTTTTCAATTTTTTTAAAATTAAAGTATTTGCAACAGTGTTAAGATGTAGCATTCGTATTCTAGGAAAAATATTATGACTCATCGCACAATAATCTCTTGATTGATATTTGCGAGAATATGTAATATAAAATTTCCTTTAAGTTGGCTGCGTTTTAAAATTCTTATCACAGATTTTGAGGTAATAATTTAATAGATATTTCTCAATTATAAGAGAAGAATTTTTCACAACTTCGATAATTTGAATTTCTCTGAAAGTATATAATTAGTAATTTCTCTCTATATGTAAACCTCTCATTAGTAAAAATGGTTGTTTTCAACTAATTGTGTTTTTATACATTAGTCTGATTCTATTTTTCCCCACTTAATTTTCTAATAACTGGGAGGACAAGATTTATTTTCTCACGCATTTGTTTATTTTCCAGGATCAAGATATTTTAGTACCCTATCAAAATTATTTTATGCAATTCATAAAATTAAACAATGAAATAACATTATTACATTAATGTAAAAATCATGTTTGTTGATTCCCTCAAAAAGATAAAGTTAATGTAGATAAAGATAAGAATACTATCTGCTTAATATATATGCATGGAACATCATACAATGAGAAAAGTAAGTGATATAAATAATAAAAATTTACACAACAAATATTATTATAGATATATAAAAAAAGAATATTAACAACATTTTCCCACGTGTATTCGATATTTATTGGAAAATTTCAAATAGCTTTCAAGATTTTTAATAAAATGTTTTTTATTGATTAAAATATTCAGTACACCATGATCTGCTCCAAATTTTAATCATCTGTCAAGGTTAATATTCCCAATTTTAATTATTTCGTCCTCCCAATGTAAAAAGTATTAACTCATAATTAGTAAAAATAAACATTACGCTACTTGTGACAAGTATGATCCCAAAATTAGCAGAAAATTGATTGCAGGGAAAACTTTGTATGGCAAAGATAATGAATAAAGATAGGAAAACTGCACATTTTGAACCAAGAAATTATTTTTATCTTTTTAATATTTTATGCTAACATCAGTTTCTGACACGCCGCGTTAAATGTTTAAAGCTATTTCTCAATACATTCATTATTACAAAAAGTTCCCTATTTTTCCCTTTTTACTTCCCGAAAAAGGGAAATCAATTTTTATCCTTTCAATGACAGCTCTCAGGGGAAGCTTAAATAAAACTTACAGAAGACGTTATTCATATTTGCTGAAAAATAAAATGATTTGAGAATCATTGTGAGCGTCATTGGCATAATTTAAGAATTAGAGACTTATAGTTACTTTTCAGTACTCTTAATTATTAATTTCGAATTTTGAGAAGTGTTAAGAATTATTTTGACAGCTATATTTATAAATGTTTTCGATTTAAAGGAACGTCAAGTTTATAAGTTAATTAAGCACTAAGCCTTAATATTAATATCATTGAAAGTATTCTTATCATATGTTTTAAATTTTTGTCTATTTAAGTGTTCTGAAATGTGTTTATGAGTTAATTCATTGAAATTATTTATTACATGTACTTTTGTTAAATTTAAAGGGAATTTTCTGCAGATAAAATATTGAAAAATAATTATATAGTAGTAGAAATCTAAATAAAAAATTTGCATACTGGTTCTGAGTTATAAAATTTAAATACTATGCGACAATAAAAGGAATTTTGAATAATATTTTCAAAACAACTAATATAAATTATAAAATAATTTAAAACAAATAAATAAATAGCAGAAATAAGTAATGATAAAAACATAAACAAAATGTTTCATCGAAACCAGTCTTTATTGAAATTGTTTACATTGAAAAAACATTCAGTGGCGTGGTTTATACGGTTATAGAAAAATGCCATTTAATATTTATAAACGTAGTAACTTGAAATATTTCAGAAATTTCCTAAAACTCTTATAAAAATTTCTGAAATATTTTAAGTTCTTACGTTAAAGTACTAAATTGTATTGATTTTACATAACCATATACACTGAATGTTTTTTTCAATATAAACAATAAAGTTCAATAAAGACTGGTTTAGATATAAAATTTTGTGTTACAAATTGCATCTTGATAATTATAGGAAGACCTTATAGAAAATAAAATCATTATTTTAAACTTAACTGGCAAATGTACTTTCCATTTAATTTATTAATATCATCTGACAAAGTTCATTAATTGTGTTTCTCTGAAGAATACAATAAATATTCTTTAAAATTTGCGTGAAAATAAAATCTAAATTTATGAAAATTTTAGAAGTCATGAAACTTTATCTAAATATATATATCTTAAGAAAATAAGATACAAGAAAGCAATTTGGAAATTTAATATTGATGAACAACCAAGTTAATAACTCTCAATCATTGTTAAAAATATAGGTTTGGAAGCATTTTGGCAAAATTTCATAGAATAGTCTAATCACTTACATAACAATCATAATTAATTCTGTCTGTATACATTTAGGTAATTTAATCAAAAGCTTTTTCAAACTAAGCATTATAAATACTAGGGACGATTATTGAAGATTCTGTGCAATTTTTTTTCATTAAAAGTACCCACTATGTACATATAGTTAAAAGTTAAATGATTTGATGTAAAAAGTTAAAATAGAAATGATAATGGTATCAGAGAAATATCACATAATGTTACTAAGATATATCATAGAGTCATTTAATCAAGCAATAAAGAATTTTTTAATATGTTTTAAAATGTTTTCATCAAATAAGCAGTGCTATTTATCGAATTTTACAATATGACCTCTATACTGTAGAAAGATGGCAAGGTGGTTGAAAAGTTAAGGATTTAGATTTCAAAGCCAAAAGCATTTTGTCAGAAAACGTAACTGGCAACTGAATGGTTGGCATTTTGAGATTCAGATTACTTGTTTTTGAGTTTGGTTTCCCTTTGACAATGGAGGTTTTTCTTGAATGGAACCTTACTTTAGGTGACGGTCAAAGTTACTTTCGTATGTAAAACAAGACCAAACGCGATTGATAAATAGACTCAAAGAAACATAAAATAGAATATTTACGAATATCGTGCTTGCAAAACAATATAAGAGAATATCAAGAAAATAGTTCAGATAAAAGGAGTTCAGTACAAGAGAGTTGAACTACCATACTAACAAAGAGGAAGCATGATTGAGTATACATTTTATTGGAATTAAAAGCAAAGGGAATAAAATAAGGAAATGAGTGGACCCTAAATTAAACCAAAGTTTAAAATCGTTTATTTATTCCATTATTATTACGAATAATGAACAGCCCTTCTGAGCTGTCACTGAAAGTAGACAATTTAAGATGCTTGAAGATGGATATGGATTGGACATGGATTGGAGCAGAAAATCTTCTATTATCCAATTCGGAAAGAAATCACTACAACACATTTACAAGTCACGAGTTGCTCTAATGTCAATCATCAGAGTTTAGAAAAACTATCTAAAATTAATTCAACAATTTGAAAATGGGATATCTTAATAACAAACATATAATAACATAATAAAAAATTAACTAAACCAAAAATTACAATGATAAAATCTTAACTAGAGCAGGCCGATGGCTGAGTGGTTAGCTCTCCTGACCCCTAAACTGCTAGTCCCGGGTTCGAATCCCGTTTCGGACATGCATGCTCCTTTCCCCTTCTGTGTGTTTACATGTCCTTGCTTCTGAGATGGTATATGAATGAATGTTTCTCACATAATAAACGTGTGTTATGATACTCGTCTTTGTGACTTGATTCACAGGTGCCATTATGTAACGATAAACAAGATAAGTAGTAGTTTCTGGCTTTGTTGCACCAAAGAGTTAGTCACCCACTACTCGTCATTAGAAAAAAAACATGCAACTGAAAAAGAAAATTGATACTAAAATTGAGAAAAACATTTATAGGGTATTCATCTATTATATTCGGACTATGAGCAAGTCTTACGTGAATACCAAGAATTTATGGTTATTTTCTATTAATATTTGATATGTTATAATTGAATCAAATAAATAGCTCTTATGTGATTATACAATTTTTTTATAATATATTTTCTTAGAATATTTGCTTTTGTTCATTGTATTACGTTCTAGTACAATACACAAATATGTGGTTCATAAAGGATAAAGTTTTAATTCACATTTCCACTAGGATTCACTTTTTCCCCGAAAGCTGGATATCCCACATAGCATATTTGAAGTGGTATATTTTTGCTCTGGCCACTATATTCACCAGGTATAAATCCGCTTGATTTCTTGAGTGAACACATGATAGCATTATTGTACAATAGGAAAATCAAATAGCGAGAATAATTATTACACAAGACAAGATAAACATGGCTCCAGTGTGTGGAAATTGTGTAATGCCACAATGTCTATTGCTTCATAAATTGCTCAAAGTTAATAATAAATTTTTCTATGTCATATCTAGAAAATAAATAGTTTAAAAATTTAAATTAATATATTTCATTCATTACATGATTCATTAACAGTACTTCACAGTTACTTTTAGTCTCAATAACTACTTTAATTATTTCATATATTGAATCAGCATTTTTACATACTTATTTATTTAATATTGGATATAGTTTGCTATTTTTTTTTTCAATTTTGAAGCCAATTATCAATAATATTATTTTTATTTGAGTTGAAGAAAGATAAATTCAAAGTCTTCATACATCTAAATTAAAATTACTTGTAAATATTTATTTCTTAAAGGTCAATCGTATGTACTCACTACAATAAAAGTAAGTTAATATATCAATTATTTTATTGTGTGTATGATTTACAAACTTAAATATTTGTTAAATAACCTTAAATATGAATATTTTAGGTGAGCATTTAATTTATAATTTAAAAATTTTAGAAAAAATTTGATGTTTCCAGAACACCTTTTCGAGACTTAGAAAAAGCAAAACTTTTTAACAAAATACTCATTTTTATAGTAGAAAAAATAACAGGTAACTAAAATAAATAATCTGTTACTTCACAACACCTGTGAAAAAACTCTTTCAATAGTTATCTATTAAAATATAATACATTTCATTCCTCATAAACATCACACTATTTTACAGCAAAACGTCTTTTGAAATGCAATTGATGCACATTAAATAAATATATTATCAATATGTTAAAAGAGAAGAGAGACACAAAAACAGAATATATATATATATATATATATATATATATATATATATATATATATATATATATATATATATATATATATCAGAATCGTGTTTCAAACATTTTTATTCAAAGATAACATTCAATGCCAATCATTTTGAGATTTTGAGTCAAACATGATTTTCTTTATCAATTATATTTGAAATTTTATAAATGAAAAAGAAAAGCACGTTTCATTTTGAGTCAAACGTAGGAAAAATTTTCAAATAATTTGACTTAATTATTTAAGAAATTTTCCTATGTTTCTTTTATAGAAAATTATTTCTCAAATTAAATTAGAAAATTTAAGAAGTTAATTGCAAATTTAAATAATTAATATTGGGAAAGTCATAATGAAAAAAAAATAGATTTTTATTTTGGAGTGAAATATTTAAGTAAAAATTAAGATAACAGCTTGCAAATTGCTTCTTAAATTAATGAATCATTTTTGATAATTTTTTACTTCTTTGTATTTACATTTACTTTCCCAATTTAATTTAATGGTTTTATTACAATTAGACACAAACTTAATACAAGAAAAAACTATCCATTGTATTTGGAGTGAATAACTCTTACAAGACCAGTAAAAATATTCGCATGTGAAAACAACACTAATTAATAACCTTTAAAATGTAAAATAATTATCATTATTCTTTGTTAAACTACATAACAATCAAATTCTTTTTTTAGATGAAATTTATTCAATTGAAATATATCAAAATTAAATTTTGCAAGCCAAATTTCCAGTCTCAACCATAAAATTGGATTTTCTTTACGAAAATAAACACATTTCTTATTTTTAGTTTCTTCTTCGGAATCTGGAACGGATGTTGCAGGAATAGATAAATATTTATCCATCGGTAATGGGGCGGGAGTGGGAAACCAATAGGGTTACATCCTGTTTAATTCTGTGTCATATTGATTCACGACAGTACCACCCAAAGTTGCCAAATGCCCTGCTCCTTTTTGACGGCCTTCAAAACTGAAACGTATTTTTACGGCCAGGAACTACCCTCTCTTTTTTTTTATTTCTTTAGCACTGATAATGTTTGAATGCTAGGCGTAGGAAGGGATGGTGCATTAATGCATATTGAAGAGGAAACAAGATTTTTCAATTAGGAACGCCGCAGCGACTGGAGTGTTGTGGAAGATAAGAGGCAAGGCTCTACGTCATTCACGAATTACATCAGGGAATACTGTGTGAGAAATGAAGATTGGCTGGGTTGTGGAAATTCCTTTTAGATGAATGCCGAATAATGCCTGCTTTCGGAAGGGGTCAGAGACAAATTTTAAAATTTTCCTGGTACATCAGGGCAGGATGGGGTTTTTTCCTTTCATTTTATTTAAATTAATTTGCCTCTGCTGAAAGATTATGATAAATGGCTGGGCGGAATCGATAAAGAAGGTTTTAGCTCCTAAGGAAAGTTACTTTAAAGATCACAGCAAAAGACTCTCGGGATATGGTTTTGTTTTTATTGATTACCTTGATAATAAGAATCAATAAAAACGAAATGATTTATTACACCAATTATTTGCTTAGCTTAATACCCTACATAAATCATTCCATTCATTAAGATTTATAGTTAGGGATTTTGTCTGAATGTTTTATGTATTTTTATGCTTAAGTATTTTGTCTGTGATTAGTATTTTAAGGATGCTAAATATCTTAATGATTAAACAGGCATAGTATAATAATAAACACTAAAATATTATAACTAAATGCAGGTACATCAAACAATGACTATTGCATGTCTGATATCATAAATATATATAATTCGAGAGAAGACTTCTCAAAAAACAAACATCACACAAAAGAAAACATGGAGAAAATATAATTTTTTCAAAACACATTTATCACTAGAGTTCTTTACAAAACCATTTAATGGTAACAACATATAAAAATATATATTCTTAAATAAACATATATGTAATCCATTTTTTTCATATATTTTTTGTAAATTTCAATAGATTAATATTTTTATAAATTATTGAATATTTGTTTTTACTTGGTTAGATAACCCTTCTTCATGAATTTTCAATGCCTTGTAAATAATTTTAGAATTAATCAACCAAAAAACATTTATTTCTTCAGAATTTTTTACACATATGCATTGTCTTCTGAGAGATTCATATAAAGATTTTTATTTTAAATATATGTATTTATTTTCATAATTATTTTTAGATATTTGCTCAATTCTATTCTTTTCATTACAAATTGTTTCAATTACTGTTGTTGTCTTGTGCCAGCCAGGTTGGTAATATGGGGTGCGCTGCTCCACTTTTCCGACTGAACCATATTTGGTGTGGAGACCGACTTCAGTACACACATGCCATAGGTACCCGTTTATAGGGTAGGCAACCATTCACACACAAAGAAAGGACATAGACAAGAAAGAGAGAGAGAGAAAGTACATCCATGCCCGAGCCAGGATTCGAACCCAAGTCCCACCCATTTGCAGACAGGTACGCTAATCACTAGACAGGTTGGGCGGTGTTTCCATTATTAATATTTTTATATAGTATATAAAAAAAATTAATAATTGAAACACAAAATATACAATAAAGCATATTGATTTTAAATTAAAAATAATTAAATTTTAAAATATTAGGTTGGGGAAATAGTAATCCATTAATTTTTCGGTATTACTTTTTCGGTATTGAAATTTGTTACCTTTATATTTGCAATACAAATCTTATTATTCAGAATATATGACACGTTTTATTTATTATACCCTAGAGATAAAATTATTATAAAATGTATGATAAATGTTTTTTACTTGTACGATTTATATTCCATCCAATTAATATAGAAGCGTCTTCAAAAATTAATTGATCTCAGAGATAAATAATTAGAACGGAGAAAAGTCCTTCTCTCTTTATTAATTAGTCCAGTTTCAAAATATGAGATAATAGATGGCAAATTCCCTCCGGAAATCGAAAATCTGTCGCGAATGCAAAACTGCTCGTCCGAATATTCGTATCATTCAATCAAACCCTTGTCGGAATTAATGCAGAAATCATCTGCTCACTCTTTATGTAGTTGTATGATTTATCACAGTAAAGGTTTCAGCTGCTTTGACTAGTTCTGAATAATAGTGCTTACAATTAAAACTCATAATTCATTTATAATGATAAAGAATGCTTGAAACTGGAATTCAGATATCCTCGAACAAGTTTAAACAAGTTAAACACTGATTTGACATTGTTCATCTGTACACGTACCATACAAATTTAGAGAAAGGTGACTTGTAGCTTCAATTATTCTGCTCATCACCTTTATTTTATGGCTCTTAATTAGAGGAAAAAATACCCATTTTAAAGATATTTCAATATTTCAAATAATAAACCAAGTTTTTTTTATATATAAATGAATGCCTCTACTTTAAATGTCATTAATCAGAATGTTAAAATTAAACGTTTCGTTACAAAATTTAGTTTTAATTTAACAAGAATTTTAATTTTAATTTGTTTTTATATTTAACACTTAAAAAAATTATAAAATCTATATTTTCAAACAATTTTTTCTTCAAAATTACTAAACTGACAAAAATGTTTTTTGTCACCAAAACATTTCTTGTGAATATCTTCGAATTGCTTAACTTTTAGAAAAAGGAATAATTTTTGCAGAATATAACATTATTATTTTCAAAAAAATACCTCTACATTTTTTCAGTATTGTCCCTTGCTGTCGAATTCTCAAACCGTGACATTTTAACTCAATTTTTATTATCTTATGTCATCATTATAATCTACGAGATTAAGATTGTATGATACTCTATTATAAACTTAATTTGAAGAAAAAATTTAATCAATATCCAAAAGAGATTTAAAAAGCAAAGCTCCATTTGAATTGGTGTAAATAAATGCATAATAAAATGAAAAAAATCATTGTTTGAAATAATTTTTTTAAAAATCTTATGAAATTTCAATCAAAAAAAGTTATAAGCTTTATTAGTATTACTTCATATATAAGTTATGTATCAAGATACGTAACTTATATATGAGAAAGAATTTTATGGATTATCATAAAGGAAATCAATATATTGTACAAACTAAAAAATTTGTTTTTGTATTATGTTTTCAAAATTTAATAATTTAAATTATAGAATAATTGACAAAACACATTTCCATACGTAAATTATTTTACTCACAATTACTTGTATAATAGAATGAGAAAGAAAATCTTACTTTTTTATTAAATAAATCCAAGCAATAATTCGTGAATAAAGAGTAATCTCGTCATTTTGATAGATGAAAGTCAATCACCTGAAAATTTAAAATATATAACATTAAATAAAGCAAAAGTATAAATATGATATAAAATAATACTTTATTAAACTAATGGTGTTCAAAACGATAAAGATCAATAGAAAATAATAAATACGAGTATAATATATATGTATACAAGTCATATTTAAATAAAATTTGAAATTAGTTTTCCTGAATGGTACAGATTAATTTTTAAAAGTTATTAATAAGTTTATCATGCAAGAAGTTAAAAATTAAATCTTGGCAAAAAAAATTTAATTTATGTACGATTGATTACTTATTATTATAACTCATTTATTTTTAATCGACTCACAAAATAAAAATTGAATAATAAAGATTAAAAAAATTCAAAACTTTTAAAAGATTCTTGTTTGATAAACATTTAAAGTCTTTTAAATAATCCATAAAGCCTATTACAAAAGTGCCTTCAATTCTTTGTTTGCCGCTTGCCATACAAAAAATATAAAACAGTAAATCAATCCCCAAGTTAAGTGAATCTCCATCAAAAATATGTCAACACAGCGAATTTCTTTTTTCATTTTTTTTTCTTCCGTGGAGGGAAAAAGAAGGGAATATTGGAACAACTTCCAGTGGATTTGATCTACTCAAGATAGATTGGAGGGAAATTTCGCTGAGAACAGCATGAATAGCGGGGAAAAGAGAACAATGTAAAGGTGTTACAAGTAATAGAAAATCTACTATAGTTCCCTTTCTCTTAAGATAGACACAAATGACAAAAATTTGTATGCAGCATAAAATTAGGAG
>JAPDSC010030405.1:0-12857 GCA_026290005.1 Latrodectus geometricus | reverse complement strand
TACAGCATCGTCGAAAATGTCTATAAAATATCAAAAATGATCGAAGTGAACCGCATGTCAGCAGTCGTAACGCGCAAGACCTAAAAATCTACATGAAAGCTGTTTTAAACCTTTTTACAAAGTGAATCCAAAAGAAGTTACATAAAGTTCACGTAAAAATAATGGATTCCTTTTTCCCCAAACTAATATATTGAAGTGGGCACGATTTTTAAAAATTCAGCGCTAAATTTATAAGGAAAAGCATCGAGAAACCGAAAAATAAAATAAATTTCATGGCTTTAATTTCGCCAGAGTTGGCTAGAATTATTAAAAAATGCCTTCCTAAATTTAGAACTTGGCATAATTTTAAAGATTAATCTCCAAAGTCACTAGGATCAGGAATTGGAAATATACAAAATTAAGATTTTGAGGGAATCATCACGGTAGTTTTTGAAAAAGACAGATGATGTGTAAAATTTCAACCAGAAAAATTGGCGCGAATTCTACCCGAATTTACCCTGTTGTAACATTTGGCGGAGCCAAGCCCGCCCATCTAAAACGGGCGAATAAAGTTAGAAAGAGCAAAAAAGTTATTTAATTGAGAAAGCGAAGAAAAAAACATTATAATTTGATGATTAAAACAGTTGTATTCTATTCTATACTAGGTAATTGTTATCATTTTGTGCTGCAACATCAGATATATTTATTAGAATAGAGTTCTTGTTTAAAGAAACAAATATCAATGTAACACAACTATGAATTTGATATGTAGTCTTTTTATGTCTTTTTATTGCGGTGCTATTTTTCCAAGTGAACAGGATTTTATACAGATATCAGAAAAAAAAGTAGTGGACTCGGAAATACGAAATATTTCAAATCTTTTATAGAAAATAGTTACCAAAGTACAAGTCTGAAAAAAAAAATAAAAACATTTAAATCATCTTTGTAGATTTAAACTAACCATTAAGCGGATGTTATGATTTATTTATTGCTTGCATAAACAAACATTAACATTGAATGTGTTTTATATGCTACATGAAATAAATTTATCTTTACTGAATGATGAATAAGTACTTATTTTTTTAATAGTGGTATCAAAAGAGACAAATCTCCAATGATATATGAAATAACCCATCCCACTAAGATATTGGCCAACATTTTCTTTCCAACTGCTCACTGAAGAGCTCGTCCCACTGACACATTGACTTGTTTCTGATGGGTGGACAAAATCGTATATTCTATACTATGGGTGAAAACGAGCATTTGTTTCACTCACAGACCAATTAGAAGTAAAATAAAGTGACGTACACACGTTCTCAACTGGAACGAAAGAAACAAACACTTTATGAATTAGGGGGGGGAGAAAAAGAAGAAGAAGTATCTGAGTAAAAATGAAAATTATTAATTTATAAGGGATTGGCCCACCTTCAGCCAGATTGACAATTTACTTTCGAAACGTTATTGATAAATACCTTGATCAAAACTAATCGGAAGCCGGACCCATTCCTCGTGCAGAGCCGTCGCGAGTTCAGACTGTGGGATTGAAGGAGGAAAAACCGCGGATTTATTTCTCTGAAAAAATCCACAAAACCTCAATGATATTGAAACCATGGGACTGAAGACACCAGATCAGACGTTCCAGTTCATTTTCATGCTCATGAAACTAAGTTCAAACACAGTGATGGTTGGTTTGTTGGTTGGGTTTTATGGTGCAAGGTCCAAGAAAGGACATGCTGCGCCTTCAAACAAAGTGAGACAGTATGAACAGGGTATTCTCCAGGACAGTCTGCAGCATAGGGTGAAGAGGATATGGAAGAGTGGTTCGATAATTGTCACCTGTGATTCTTCCACT
Organism: Latrodectus geometricus; assembly: GCA_026290005.1. Classification (NCBI taxonomy): domain Eukaryota; kingdom Metazoa; phylum Arthropoda; class Arachnida; order Araneae; family Theridiidae; genus Latrodectus; species Latrodectus geometricus. The sequence goes on along the minus strand of JAPDSC010030405.1, from coordinate 11,026 downwards.
ATAGACAACGAAAAGCCCAAATCTTTGGGAAGATACTGTACCCCACACCATCACAAAACTCAAAGTTTCACGGTTGGAAACAGCCATTCAAATTTAAAATGCTTCTTCCGGTGTTTGCCACATGAACACACATCCGGTGGTTGGTCTGGAATAATGTAACTGTAGACCGGATGACTTAATCCCGCGTAGTTATGTCCAGGTTAGATGGTCTTGGCATTACTCTAGTCTTTTCACAGCCCGCAGCGAAATTAATGGTCTTGGAGTAGCTATTCTGCCATGAATGTTTGCAGCCTGCAACTCCCGTTGACTCGTTTTCATGGATTCGAGATTTTGAAGGTAGCTATTCATCTCGGACGTTATCTGCGGCAGTGTAGTCTTGTGATCCCTCTTCAACTACAGCCTTTCAACTTTGAATCCACGTACTGTTGAGCTTCGCAGGTGACACTTTACATAGATTTGATTAGGTTGTCATAACCCTTGACACAGGGTCTTTGAAAACACCTACAAGGTACAACGAGCCAGGATTCGAACCCAGGTCCCACCCATCTGTAGTCAGGTACGCTAACCACTAGACAGGTTGGGCGGCTTTAGAATATATGAAATCAGCAAAACAAGTTTGTTTCAACAAAAAGGATACAAACATAGTTTCATAATATTAATTCTCCTAAAAGAATGAGAAAATTTCTGTGTTTTTAAAGATAGTAATAATTTTAACATAATACAGTTGTATAACTCTTATAAGTAACAGTGAATGCTTTTATTTTTACGTTTTGTTATTATAATAAAAATAATGGCATCATCAAAATAATCGTTTTATACATTTTTCAGACGACACGAGTCATAACATTTATTCAAATTTAAAACTTTTGTGTCCCTGATTATTTTCTCGGCAGTCAATTCCTTTTAACAGCCGATTTATTTTACGTTTTGAAATATTTTCTTTTTATGATTCTCAAATGTAAATTTGCGTGGATGTACAAAAGCAGACATTTCGTTTTAGTAAAACGAGCGCCTATATTAAATTCCCCTCCATTTCGCGAGTGTTTCCGCGGCTGAGACTATTTTGAAGGCTAACTGCAACTGAGACGTCGAAGGACGCCCGGAACAATGATTGTTGTTTCGAAAGAGAGAAGTTTCTCAACAACAGCCGATTGTTCCGTGGTGTCGGACGTTTATGATCCATTCACGCTGAAACATTTTAAAAAAGTGCATGCGAGGAATTACTCCAAATATATACTTTCTTTCAAAACGAGGAAAAGAAACAATTTTTTAAAATTTAATTATTATAAGGGAAAAAAATTCAAACATAACAAATTTGAATTTGGTCATCAGCGAAAGAACTCGTCTACTTTCTTAAAAGATTACAATCAAAATTATTTTGTGATTTTCAGAATAAAAAATTTTTTTATTTTAAAAAAGTATTAGAATGGGGGAAAAGTAATCCATTATTTTTTCGGTAGACGTCTGTAGTGATCGGTATCTCGTCAGGTATCTATCAAACAATTTCAGATGTATGCTCGTTGGAAAGGTGACATTGGACACTAAAATATCCTCTTGCGGTTTTTTGTTTGATTCATTCAGTGACGAGTACAAGGTTTTTAAAATGGAAGACAACAAACAGAAAATTTTATCCATTTTCGTTTTTCTCTTGTAACGGCGAAAAAGATAGCCGGGTGGCTAAAATTGTGACAGGTGTTTATCGTCCTATATAAGACTGTAACAAGCAGGTACGTACAATTTTTGTTTCGTTGATTCCGTTCGGGTATTTTTGATGTTAGAGATGCACCTCGCATGTGGATACAGCATCGTCGAAAATGTCTATAAAATATCAAAAATGATCGAGGTTAACCGCATGTCAGCAGTCGTAACGCGCAAGATCTAAAAATCTACATGAAAACTGTTTTAAACCTTTTTACAAAGCGAATCCAAAAGAAGTTACATAAAGTTCACGTAAAAATAATGGATTTCTTTTTCCCCAACCTAATATTAAAAAAATGCTTATTTTGGTACCATGCGAAATCCCATATTTTTTAAAAAAAAAATAAATAAATAAAATAATAAAAAAATAAAAAAAAAAGGCGTCAAAAACGGATATTTTATTAATAATGAAAAATAATTGTCAGTATATAATGATATTCAGGTAAGATTTTTCATTCAATTTTTGTTGTTATCAAAATAATGAATCTAAATTGCATTAATATTTAATAATTTTAGCAAATAAATTGTCACAGATATTATAAATTGCAGGTTCTAAAACATTAATTTCATCAATTTCTTTAAAAAATTAATTCTTGTTAATGTGCAAAGGAGAGCAATTTGAAACCATTTGGCGAAATTTGTGCCTATTTTCCTAGCCAACGAGATTTTACACATTTAATTAGCCTGCATGTGAAAAAGATTTCAACAGGACATAATATAACTAAATAGGAAATTCTGAAAATTTTTTCGAGGAAATCACATTATCAAACCGATCAGCCACCCTTGTCTAAGGGTAAATAATTTATGACAGCCGCCTTTTGATTATGAAATTTTACATTTGTGATTTTTCTTATCCCTAAAAGATATATACCACAAGAGTACAATACTAGGAATATTTAATATCCAATCAATAATTTATCAACATTTTTTTGATATTTTTAAATCTCAAAATAGCACTTTGCTTTGATATCAGTCCTAAAAGTAAATAGGAGTTAATATTTTTTTTTCTTCCAATCATAGAAACTCTGCTTTTTTAAAATTTTGTGGTATAATGTAGCTCTGTTATTCAAAATCATCAGATAGCATTTGATAACGATTTATTAAAACTCACATATTGAAGACATTAAAAATAATTATTGTTTTTTTAAACCGAAAATGAAACTGGAAGAACTCCAGAAAAGAATTCACTCGGCGAAAGTTATAAATATGTTAAATTCTAATATAAGACATACTAGCAAGGCATTGCAGCTAACATGTTTTTGATTTCCTCGATACGCCGCCAATTAGCAATATATAATAGGGAAGTGTGCTGAGTTTATTGTATACTATTTCCGTGGATAATGAAGGGAATATATGTATTTTTGCAGCATTTGGTTTATTTTTTGTTGGACCATAAGACAAAACATCCTTTCCTGATGTTAAACAAATTATTTTGAACAAATCTAAATAAAAATATTGTTAAAAATAATAATCTTTATTCTTCCCAGAAATATTTTCGACAATAAGCCCCGATATACTAGAATTAAAAAACTTTAGAAATAATAGAATTGTTTTTATATATATCTTTAAAGAAACAAGAGACATTAGGTGCTCGATGGTATACAACTTTAATAAAACAGAGTTTTCGTTGTTTATGTCTAACATATGCAAAATTTAACAAGTAATAAATTCGCTTCATATGCATAACACACTGCGTGAGTTTCAGGAGACAAGTTAACTTTTTATGAAAATAAAAGAAAGGCAATATCTATAATCATAGTTGCTATTTTACCACAAATATGCTTTTGATATTTATGAACTCTTATCGCCAAATATCTATATCAAGGGTGGCCAAGACGTCGAACGCTGTCGACTGGTAGACCGCGAAAACATTTTAAGTAGTCCACTCGACCTTCCCGATAATAACCTCGGTAACTAACAATTTAATTTATGACTTAGGACATAGAATCAATGAATTATTTAAAATGAAAATTTACTACAGTCTACGCTTTAAAACCCAAAACAAACTGTGCAAAGGTTTACGATTTAAAGATTTATGATTAAATGTTTACGATTTAAAACCTAAAACGTACATGATGAGCGCGATTAAAACATTCAAAGAAACTATAGAAAGGTATGCATCTCAATTAAGAAAACATGAATTGAGAAACTTCAAAAACATGGAGGAAGACTGCATCCATAATCCAAACCGAGACTTCGTAGATTTCGCAGACTTAATTAAGTTGGAAGAAATACTCAATTTTATGATATTTCCATTTAATGAAAATGTCAACATTGATGGAGTATCTGAAAAATTAGGACATTTAATAGATATCACATCAATCACGGTCGAGGAAGAAATTATTAAATTAATATGCGATATATTTCTTAAACCCAGAGAATATTTAGCGATACTGATTTTTGGAAATTAATTTCTAAGGAAACGTTTCCAAATATTTTCAAATTGATTTTGTATTTGAAATCATACTTTGGATCGAGGTATCTTTGAGAATCTGCTTTTTCAACCATGAGCAAAAAACAAACATGGGTCGCATTTAACAGATGAACATTTAATTTCGTGTTTATGCATTGCAATAAGCTCGTACCAGCCACAATATGATAAACTTGTCACAGATATATAGTGAAAAATTTCAACTAAATGAAGTGAATAGGATGGTCAGCTTTTGATATACGCATACTTTGATTATTTTCGTCAGTAAATTTTTATTTTGTAAATTTTAGTATTAAATTTTTTATTAGAAAAATTACATAATTTATCATTATTTTTCTTGTTACCGAAAATAAATATGTACGTTAATATAGCTCTGCCATTGGTAGACCACCTACGATTTTTTAATATGGAGTAGACTCCGGATCCCAAAAGTTTGGCCATCTCTGATGTATATGATACACAAATTCAGTGTTTCATTGTTCAAAGCATCCGCCAGCTTGCATCGAACAAAAAAAAAAAAAAAGAAGGAATTTTTCAATTCGCATACGATCATTCTTTTTTTTCCTTTTAGAACGCATTCTTTGCGAAATGATTCTTTTATTATTGATTCAGCGCCATGTGGGAATCGTGCTTTCTGATCGACTGCAGGGAGGATTGCACTCAGCAAATACACGCCTCGCAGAAAGAATGCGAGCGCCTGCTTTTTCACCTGCTCTTATTTTGGATGATTCGTTCCTAAACGATGCGAGTTTTAACGACAGTCAATGACAATGAATCACCAAACATATAAATACAATGCATTACATTCTAGAAGCAGGAATAGGAAGAAATTTGAAAAACATTTAGAGATTCTTTTTGTTATTTGTTATATACACAATGCAACAGAAAGATAATAACTAAAAAATATTTTTAAAAAAATATTTTTTAGTTATCATCTTTCTAAATTAATATTATTAAAAAAAATTTTGAAGGCCACGGTAAGCTGGTTGGTTAGGGCGTCATTTTCGTTATCAAAAGGTAGTGAGTTCGAATCCCGGCTTAGCCGAAGATCCGTCGTGTTCACTAATGGCGACTGGGGCACGTTAAATCCGTCGGATCACAATGTCCTTTATTTTCCTATTACAAATTAATACCTCTGGAGGTGGTTGGGGGTAAGCTTTGGGTCTTCACTGGTTTCAATCTCTAAATTGGAAGATTCAGGTGGTGCTGCCATCTATGAGCCAAAAGTCGTACTTCCACCTTCGAATGAGGGTGTGCTCTATTAAAAAAAAAAGCGGAAGACGCTCTCTCTCTGACTTCATTCGCCTAGACGGGTGAGCTTGGCGTTGCCAAGTGTCATTAACAATAACAACAAATATTTTAAAGAATAGTTGAGTTTGCACATTTTTAGCATAAAATGTGAATCTAACTGTAGATTGAAATACCATTTTACAGTAATATATAATGGTTAAATTATTTCACATTGAATGTGCTTTATATCGATGATCTACGGGGTTCTTCAAAGTACAGTAAAGGTCTCAGAATTCACTGCCACTATAGATTTCAGGCTTGCAAATGATTACAAGTATGCGGTTAAGCGAATGAATATTTCCTAAATAGTTAATGCATTTAACGAAAGAAATTATTTAATTAATTTTATAGTATATATGTGGACGCATTAGTGATTCACAATTAATAAACTATGAAATTATTTTGTGGGTACATTTTGATTTAATCGGCAACGGGGATAAATTGCCAAATTATGGAAAAAGAAAAAAAAAAAAAAAGCAGTTAAAACTGAGAAGCAACCATATAGACTTTCACTTTCGGTTTGCATTCAAACCGCGTGAAATAGTAGTAATTTTTTCCTCAATTTAAACCTTGTAAAAAAGTAAATGTTTGGCAATTTTTAATGGACCAAGAGAAGTGAGGAAGACGCCATTTCGTTTTTCCAGAAAAACATGTACGCTATAGAATATGCGTAATTGGACACGAAATGGAACAACATGTAAAAGAAAGTATGCAGAGGTGCAATTGGAAAAGCTGTCAACAAAAAAGAACTTTCGATCCGACACTTTGTTTAGTGGTTCCAGATTACCATTCTTAACAGAACCGCGTTTCATGTACTGCTGGGCAGAGGAATTAACACCTATAAAGCGTGATAAACAAATGAGCATTTGTCAAAATACTACGACTGACTGGAACAATTATATGAGGAAGGTTTGTTCTCTAGATTTACTTCGAAAACCGAAAGAACGAATTGGTGGGGTTCTAGAAAAACAGTCGAAATTGACGAGAGCTTGTTCGAGCGCTGGAAAAACAACTCTCGCAGAGTGCTTCCACAACAATGGTTATTCGGAAAGTTATCCCGTGAAAGCGGTGTTTTACTGTTCAGGTTACGAATCAAGAAGTAAGCACACTGATATCAACAATTGTAGACTATATAGTGGAAGGATTGACAATTTATTCGGATTGTTGGCGAGCTTACGTAACAGACGAGCTTGAAAAAGCTGGTTAAAGCCATTAAACTGTAAATCATATTTTAAATTCTGTTGATCCAATAACGGGTGGTCACACTTCATGCTTAGTTTGCGGAATTCACGCACGAGACGAAAATCGTATGGAAAATACACGCCATTTGATTCCATATTGAAAGCAATCGCTGAAATAAGGAAGCTTCAAATTATGTGCGAGCATAAAGCGATAAACTTGCAGTCATTTTCTTTCAGGTCGCCATGGAAATTAAGATGTAACAATCTGCGAAATAAAAAAAATAAAAAAATAGCAAATAAATAATATGTTACTTAATGTTAAAAAAAATTATAATTAATCTAAAAAAAACTATATTTACTTAAAGTTAGAAATGTTTCACTCTGTAGCGTTAAAATGTTATGCTCAGTAGAATAAATGAATTGCCGCCCAACCTGTCTAGTGGTTAGCGTACCTGACAATAGATGTGTGGGTCCTGGGTTCGAATCCTGGCTCGGGCATGGATGTACTTTCTCTCTTTCTTGTCTTTGTCCTTTCTTTGTGTGTGAATGGTTGCCTACCCTATAAACGGGTACCTATGGCATGTGTGTACTGTCGGACTCCACACCAAATAGGGTTCAGTTGGAAAAGTGGAGCAGCGCACCCCGTATTGCCAGCCTGGCTGGCACACTACAACAACAACAATAAATGAATTAAACAGCGACCATGAAAAACTATTAAAAATATCTATTTTTCGACTAAAGTAATATTAACTGCAAACTGTAAATTAATGGCCAACAATTCACTTTTAAATATATTTCGAAAAACTTATATTATTTAAAATAATAATTCTTAAACTTTTAATTGCCATTTAAAAAGTACCCGAATATCATTTCAAATCAGTAGAATTTCATACTCTTGAAGGAATTTATAGGATTAAGGGAATTTTAACTATTAGAGTTGCATTTATTAACAGATTCAGATGAAATTTGAATATAAATTAAACAATCAATAAAAGTTCATGGGAAATATTATCCCTTTATTAAAGCTGATATGAATGCAAAAATAAAAATTATAAGTCTTTAGAAAATTTTTATTAATTTTTTTCTCATCATATCGCTTACTATATAATTATATTAGGTTGGGGAAAAAGAAATCCATTATTTTTACGTGAACTTTTTGTAACTTCTTTCAGATTCGCTTTGTAAAAAGGTTCAAAACAGTTTTCATGTAGATTTTGAGGTCTTGTGCGAAGTTACGACTGCTGACATGCTGTCAAGTTTGATCATTTTTGATATTTTATAGACATTTTCGACGATGTTGTATCTATGCGAGGTGCATCTTTAGCATCCAAATACCCAAACGGAATCGACGAAACCAAAATTGTGCGTAACTGGTTGTTACAGTCATATATAGGACGATAAACACCTTTCACAATTTTAGCCACCTGGTTAGCATTTTCGCCATTATAAAAGAAAAACTAAAATGTATCGAATTTTCTGTTTGTTGTCTTCTATTTTTAAAACCTTGTTCTCAAAACTAAATGAATCAAACAAAAAACCGCAAGAGGATATTTTAGTGTCAAATGTCACCTTTCCAACGAGCATAAATCTGAAATTGTTTGATAGATACCTCACGAGATAGCAATCACTACAGACGTCTACCGAAAAAATAATGGATTACTTTTCCCCAACGTAATATTAAAATACAAACTTCTAAAACTTTATAAATGCTAAATACTTCACTAAAGTATTTTTATGGCGTGCTATAACATATACTTTATAAAGCCACCTAGTACGAAGTCGCTTTATCATATTCCGCCTGCATAAAAGACGTCAGCGAATCAATTGCACCCGTGACTTTCCCATCCATCAAATATTCTTCGGAAACCGTCTGCTGAATCCTCAAGTGGGATCGGCCGGAGCTGAGGCTGCATGCAGATGAATTCCTATTCCCTTCCCACTGGAGGATTAATACAGAGATGGATCTTCCAGGGAGAGAGTTCGGAGGTCCAGAGCTCCCGGTCCAAATCCCTAAAGAGGATATTCCAAGAATCACGTTCTCCAGAGTCCTTACGGGACTTCAATACGTTTGCTTAGCGAAGAACGGGATTAGATCAGGAGCTTTGCAAACAGCAAGGGGGCACGTTGTCACACTTGCCTGCAATATTTTTTTTTCCTCCTGTTTAAGTAGCGATGCCCCTTTCGTTTATCCTTTAACGGTATTTCATTTGTGTCAGCGTTAAGTGATTCAACAAGGATTTAATTACGGTCCTGAACTCTGCGAAGCTTTTGAGAAGTTTACAAATGATGTACTAGAAAAATAATCCACGGTTACAGTCGACATTTATTTGGTGATCGTTCACTAAAAAGCATATACTTCATTAAATTCAGTAAAAAAGCAATTCGTTGAAAGCAAAGGATTTAGGTCAAAATATTACCATGTGTTCATATTTTTAGTAAGTTAGATGGTATAATAAGTGCATTTTTATATGTAATTTTATAAAGAGAATATTAATAAAAGGTTGTAATAAATAAGCTCCAATCTTTAGAATCAGTTGAAATAATAATTTGCAACATTTTGGTATTGGTATTACACACATAATTTACTCATTTTCCACTTTGATATCTGTCTACAACAAGACAATGCACCATGTCATTAGTAAACCAACAGAGTTATCGATTTTAGTACCCAAAGATCCCCAGAAAATAATTATAGAAGAAATAGAATAACTACAGACAATAAGAACTAACGATTTCTAAGAGTCAATGAGCAATCGAATTAGTAACCAAATGTTTAGCACTCTCGTTTTTACTTTTCTCGTTCCAAACGTTTAGCACTTTTATTCAGCAGCTCATAGGTTCGATCCCTACTTCGTGCTGGAGTATTTGTAAAGGATTGGAATTAACTTTAAAACTGTAGCTTGCGGTCTATATATGCAAAAAAAATGAGTATTGAATGCTAAAAAACCAAATCAAAGCAAGTCGACGAACAAACGAATCTACATTCAGCAATATACCCACGACGGTTATGAGCAGTGAAAATTTCTACTATATTTTTAAACATCTTTAACACTCAAGATATTTTTAAAATTTTTGTTAGCTTTCGTTGTGTTCACATCATCCAGCAAAAGCGGAGTGCTTCCTTTTAAACGGTGGAGTGTACTCTCATACCAAACTATACCAGGCATTTCAACCGAAAGAACCGCCATGAAATGTAATATACTTCCGCTGGTTGCAAAGCCTCATTCACTGACCCTGGTCTAAACGATAAATTGATCATTCGTGTCTTAGCGGCTTTGGTCAGCAAACAGGATCATTTAAAGAGAGGAGACATACTCATTTCTTAGATCAAATTTCGTAAAAAATTTTATTTGTCTGAACTCAGTGACGTCACAGTTATTTTTTTGCTCGTGATGACTAATCCGAGGAGAGCAGGCAGTTAAAAATGTAATCCAAACCATCACAACTGCCCGAGATAGGAATCGAACCCTTGAACGGTTCAACGAAACGTTACCCTGCTGTAAGTTTGGAATCGCATAGTATGGACAGAGATTGCCTGAAAATTATATTTCCTTATAAAATGGAAAAGAAGAAAGACAATTTAAGCAGGCAACTTTATGTTTAGGAATCGGCTTTTGTAGCTAGTTTGAGCAAGAAAACAACACAAAGTAGCCGTATACTTACATGCGCATTTCTTTATTTAAATGCACTCATGAATTTTTATGCATTCAATTTTCAGATTAAGCATTATTGTTGCGCAACATTTTACGTCATCTCTTATTGTTCAAAGATTTTTCATGAATAAAATATTTGCAAGAATAAAATAAGAAGGGAAAAAAAGTTATAAACAATTCCCACACACACATTTCTCTTCGTGCTTCAGTGCAGGTGTGAAACTGCATGCTAAACAAGTCTAAAGAGTTTTCATATCTTCCTCAATATTTGAGCTGGCAGTTTCATCGTTAGCACTCATGTTTTCAGTTCAAGAGTTCGTAGGTTTGATCCCGACATCCCTCATGGGAACTTAGAATGGTTGGAAGTTATAACTGCAGGTAACGATTGAATGAATCCTTTTAGGAAAAAAGTGATATGGAACAACAAATGCATTCTTAAGTTTTTCGGATTTTGAGATAAATCTCAATAAATTAGTTTGAGATCCAATAATTATCTAAATAATTATCTAGTTATAGACATTTAAATACAGATTACAATTTAGAATTTTTTTCCGACAAATACATAAAACTCTTTTATTTTACATATATTAGGTTGGGGAAAAAGAAATCCATTATTTTTACGTGAACTTTATGAAACTTCTTTTGGATTCGCTTTGTAAAAAGGTTTAAAACAGCTTTCATGTAGATTTTTAGGTCTTGCGCGTTACGACTGCTGATATGCGGTTAACTTCGATCATTTTTGATATTTTATAGACATTTTCGACGATGCTGTA
>JAPDSC010030400.1:0-34617 GCA_026290005.1 Latrodectus geometricus | reverse complement strand
AAAAAAAAAAAAAGTTATTATGAAAAATAATTGCGCAACAGGATGTTCTGCATGTGTACGTCCTTTTCTTCTCCTTGGCATTTTCGCATTCTTCACTTCTGCGTCATTTTTAAATTTGTTGAAGTTAGCATTTTTATCTCCTTCTGATCCCGCGGTCAAAATTAAGAACTATCGGATTTCCGGCCGAGGAGAAAATTAATTTCTAGCTTTATTATAATGCAACAAATTGCTTTTCTTGACATTGCGAGACTGTCTCTATTGTCAGTAGCGTGGGAATATTTTACCGACAATTTTATTTTCCTTGAAAAATATGAAATTTCGTGGTGGAGACATCACAATACGTTGGCATAATTGTACGGTGACATTGCATATTTTTATGTCAGTCATGTGTGCGACCATATCCGCAATAACAATTATTTAACAAATTATATTTTATGTATTGAAATTTGTAGTTGAGAAATAATCATTCTATGTATAATTTTATTCAATATCATTTATATCAAAATAAATAATTACGATTATCATTCGCATTTATGTTTAACAAGATGGTAAATAGAAGAAAATTCAAAAGTAATTTTAAATGGACTGTTTAATTTTGGGTAGCAAAAATCGTAGAAGTATAACAATTTTTTTTATCATATCAAACTTTTTATTTAACCTTTAATAAAAATTTTATCATATTTATTTACGTTTCTGTCTGCATATTTATGAATCAATTTCATAACTAATCTTAAAATTTAAGAATTAGGAATATCATTGTACCTTTAAGAAACTGGCTAGTACCAAATTAGGTCCCAACAAAGAAGTGACTTCCTCTGTTAATTAGATTTTTGAAACCTAAATCCATAAAACTTTAAACATTTGTTAATATTGTATTTAAAAAGTTTTATTTAAATTCGTATTTTCGTTATTTTATTGCAACCTCTATATTATACATGAACGGCTTGTGCTTGACATCTAAAATTCTATAGAAAAAAAATTTACCATGTTGGAACTGCATAATCCCAAATGGAAACATTTAAATAGGAGAAACATTAGTATTTTTACCACCCAACCTGTCTAGTGGTTTAGCGTACCTGACTACAGATGGGTGGGACCTGGGTTCGAATCCTGGCTCGGGCATGGATGTACTTTCTTTCTCTCTCTTTCTTGTCTTTGTCCTTTCTTTGTGTGTGTGTGAATGGTTACCTACCCTATAAACGGGTACCTATGGCATGTGTGTACTGAGGAAGTCGGACTCCACACCAAATATGGTTCAGTTGGAAAAGTGGAGCAGCGCACCCCATATTGCCAGCCTGGCTGGCGCACGACAACAACATTAGTATTTTTAATTTAATGTTTCTTTTGTATGGGGAGAAAAACAAATTAATAAATAAGCTTACGTTTTAAAATACATAATAAATTATCAAAGTAACTATAATTCTAAAATTACTTACTTGTATAAATAATAATGGAAAAATAATAAGATATAAATAACGATAACTATCGAAATAAATTGCTAAAAATGTAAAAAATTCTACATATATCTATTAATTTCGAACCATTATATTGCTTTGCGACAGAAAGTAAAGTTTGGAAAAATCAGCAGGTTAATTTCGTATAAATGTGAGTTTATGCATGTAAATTAGGATTTTTCATCACATTTATATACGGGCATGCTTTCCTAAGTATTCATTCATCGTTACATGAAAACTGCCTTTTCCTACTGAAAATTTTTATAAGCATTTTTTTAACATTAAAGTAGTTTACTGGAAAGAATTTTCATATAGTTGTGGTAGGCTAGGTTCAAGTATAGTTAACACATTGACTGGTTTTCGCGCGCTAGCGCGTGGCGTGGCGATATTGCTGAAGAGCCAATCACGCGCCAGCACGTGATGTGTGGTAATGTCTTAGTAGCCAGTCACGCGCTGGCGCGGAATCCACTTTTGATTGTTCATTTTCTAGTTTATCTGGCAATGCTTGTAGGGTATTTCTGCTGGTATTAGCATGGAGATATGATTAGAAACTATCTGTAAATATTTAATTTACAGATATAATAATATTTCATTAATAATTTTAAATCATATTTCCAATTATTAGTATGTTGGCTTCTGGGTACAATCTACTTCGATGTCAAGGCATTAACTATCAACCCCATCTCTAGAGACTGGCAGTCAATGTGTTAAGAAAGAAAAACATGCCTAAATATCAATCTCCAATTTTTGTCTTTATTTGAAAATCTATCTCTTCATCTGTTATAAAAACTAAACCTTGTGGCATAACAGTCCATCGAGGGGCCAAGGCCTACAGCACCCATCCTTGTCTTCTTGACCGTGGGCTTTGGGGATCGTGAGAAGCATATGTCCCGATTAAGGTGGTCTGCCTAACGTGAAATCCCCACTGTTTAGTTCCCAAGTAACCTTGGTACTCAGTTTTATCGACCCACTGAAGAGATGAAAGGCCGAGTCAACCTTGTCCAACCCGAGGATAGAACCTCGGACTTGAGCGTTAGAGGAGCGTAACGCTACTCTTCATTTGTAATAATATATATCTCTCATTACAATAGGTGTTGACAGTGACAAATCATATATACTAGAAACTTTTAACAATATTCATTTAACGGGACTGTTGATAAAAACATTAATATTTTCAAGCATTTTTAAGCAGATAGACAAAATAAGATATAATTTATTAGATTTCAAGTTATGAAAATTAGTTAACACAATCTTTGTTTACAAAATATATACCCATTACTAATTCCATCCATAATTGTTGAGGGGATGCAGTGACCAATTTAACATTTGTTAAAGACTTCTATCTGAAAAGGAGTTCGAAATGCGAAAATAATACTTTATAGAACCATTTAAAGGCCACTACTCTCAGTATCTCTGCAACTTTCCTCAAATCCAAGTTAGACTGAGTGTTAATATAAGTGGTCATAATTATAAAAACTTTCTTCTTTCTATTTATAAAAATATTATTTAAATTGTAGATCATATAAATTTAAATAGAATAAAGAACTTATGTATATAATTGCGATATATTATTAGCCTTCAGAATATAATAATTTTAATGAACGTTGCAGAATATGCATAATTCCAAATTTAATCACCTAATTAAAAGACAAGCTTAAATCCCAAATAGTGATTAACTGAACTATAAATAATCCCAGTATGAGATATCGAATGATTATTAGCAATTCTAATAAATGTAAATGTGTCGATTTAGTCACATAAATACCGGGCAGATGGCTTCATGCAAATGTTGAAAGAGCCCGAGTGTTTCAATGGCTTTTCAGTGAGTATTAAACATCCGCCCGAAAGCAGCTGACTTTGCATTAATAGAGCAATTGCTTTTAGGAAGTTTAAATCAAGTTTGCTTATATTATATGTGTAAGCGAACTGTAAACTTTAAACATCCTTAACTGGAACAGAGGCCTTTATTTAGTGATTTGCATATCAGTTTCTAACAACATAAGTGTTTGATTACACTATCGTTTTTATATCATGTGATGTTACGTAATTTATGATTTAGATAGAAATAAAACAAGATGAAAGACATGAGCATTATTTTAAACACAAATAACATTTATTAGGCATAGAAATAATGAGTAACACTTTGTTTTAAATTAAGTGTGCAACATCTTGTCTGGTGTGACACGGTGTGAAGAGGATGGGGCCAACTCATGTATCGGTCTCATCACTTGATTAGATTTATAATTACATTCAGTTGTCCGTACTTAGCGATTTTTATCGGGGAAAATAAACAGTTCTATTATCTTATCACAAGAACCGAAACTATCCTTTTCTTATCTCGCTAGAAAAGTATCATACAAAGAAGAATGTACCTAAGAAAAGAACTAATACTTAAATTGAATTCGAAAAAATCAACTCCTTTTTCACATTGTTACGATTTGATGTAAAATTTAATTTAAATTTGTTCACACTCAATTTTTTAATTGTTATTTTTTAATATTTTATATATATAATTTCTAATTTCATGTTGATTTAAATTTCAAAATTTTCCTCATTTTCACAATTATTTACTGTACATTATTTTCTATTATAAATATAATATTGAATACGCATTTTTGAAGTCATGAATTTGTGTAGGCTTTATATTATGACATGATAGATAGGGATTATACGCAGGGATGCACTTTTACCACGATTACATCTTCCGAAGAACACACTAAACATCTGAAGCATGATGATTGAGGAATGGGCACTCTTACCTCAAGAACTATTGGAGAATCCAGTGCTGAGTATAGAGAGATAGATTGCATAGCAGCCATCGCAATTAGGGGAAGGTATATCCCTACCCAGGAACATCTGCTTGTTGTTCTTCCTCTTAGACAGACAATTATGTCAAACGATATTATGAATTCAACAATACCTTTTTCTTGTTTGATTCCATACTGTAGACATTGTTGCGCAACTATACTTCCGACATTGTTTATCTGCAAAATGATGTATCTCAATTCTGAGTTTCATAACTCTCAGATGATTTCTTATGAAGTTACAGCAAAAAATACTTTCTTTTTAAGATTTTCACATCAGTATATAATGTGTAAATCCTAAAAAGCAAGTACTTCTGAAAAGCCTTAAACTTCCGAGCTTGTATTTATGAAGTCATGGCAAAAAATACGTGCTTCTTAAGATTTACACATCAGTATGACAAACTATTATTTAAAAGTTTATAAACTTTAAGTATGTCGTCCCCGTTCTTCTACAGCGTCAAAATATTAAACATATGAAGCCCTATATATATTCTTCTCCACTATGTTTGGTATGGTTTAAATTATTGTTCAGCAATAATAAAATCTTTAATTTAACCGGAACCTATAGCTTAAAGTGGAAACCACAACAGAGACATCCATGTTCGAGGTGAGAATCGAATCCACGTGCTGAAGAAAAAAATTCTAACAACCATTCAAGCGATCAACTCGGTTAGCTTGACCACAAATCAAGTATAATTCCTCTTTCTTGGAAATTTCAAATAATTTCTAACGAGTACATCGATAATGGAACACTTTCTAGTTGCGCCCATAATTCGAATGTGTGTTATTTTGAGATACATATTATATTATTTTTTTACATATTTTATAGGTATTATTTCATATATAATATGTAATGATGCTTATTATTTATAATTGACTAAAATTGCGTTATTGTGGAACTAAGTCATTGACGTTCTACCTTTTTGTGTTCCATGGAACTGAACCCCTTTTATTTTCTCTACTTTTTTCTCCCTTTCTCTGCTCCAATACCTTTATTTTTTTCTAAGCGAATATCGGAAATTCATTTGGAACATTACAAGAAGCAAAATAAAAACTCCGCTCTGAAATATTACAATCCTTCCTTTACCCCCTCCTTTAGGACGTCAAATTAGATGTTAGGAAATTAAATAAGGCATTTTCCATATCATAAACAATTTTTAACGAAGAAAAAAAAATGCAAGACCAGCTCTCGATCTTCTTTTCCTCCGCGGAATTACGGTTGTCTGAACAAATGAAACTTTCATCTCTTCAGGTTCCTCTCGGAGCCCCAAAACAAGCTGCAATATTTTCAGAATGAAAAAAGAAAAACTTCTCTCTCTGTGAGCAGATGCTTCCAGGATTCGGATCCGTGGAACAGATGTTTCAATGCGATGTCCACGGTACATTAAAAACAACGCGGCTCCCTGTGGTGTTCCTCGATCCTAGAGAGAGAGGATGTTGGAGGCGAGTCTGTTTCTGTCATATCCGAATGCGAAAACTAAAATTATACTGGCATCAAGCGGAGAGATACCAGAAATGTAATTTAATTCTAGGATTTGGGGAAAGTTGCTTTTAAATTTTGAAACTGCATTTTTGGGATGGCGTATGAGAGGGCCGGTGTTTTCGAAGTTTTATTTTATTTCAACCATTTCCAAAATTTTAATTTTGATTATTTAATTATTTTATTTCATTTTTGTTATTTGAGTTGCATTTAAAAAATATTAGGTTGGGGAAAAAGAAATCCATTATTTTCACGTGAACTTTAAGTAACTTCTTTTGGATTCACTTTGTAAAAAGGTTTAAAACAGTTTTCATGTAGATTTTTAGATCTTGCGCGTTACGACTGCTGACATGCGGTTAACTTCGATCATTTTTGATATTTTACAGACATTTTCGACGATGCTGTATCCACATGCGAGGTGCATCTCTAACATCAAAAATACCCGAACGGAATCGACGAAACAAAAATTGTACGTAACTTGTTGTTACAGTCTTATATAGGACGATAAACACCTTTCACAATTTTAGCCACCTGGCTATCTTTTTCGGCATTATAAAGGAAAAACGAAATTGTATCGAATTTTCTGTTTGTTGTCTTCCATTTTTAAAACCTTGTACTCGCAACTGAATTAATCAAACAAAAAACCGCAAGAGGATATTTTAGTGTCAAATATCATCTTTCCAACGAGCATAAATCTGAAATTGTTTGATAGATACCTCACGAGATATCGATCACTACAGACGTCTACCGAAAAAATAATGGATTACTTTTTCCCCAACCTAATATTTACGTGTCTATTTTATGTGACTTAAATTCGAATTCAAATTGTTAACATGGATTTTTTTCAGAATAACTTTCGGTATTACAGGAGTTATTATTAGAAATATAATGCAAGCTGTTTAAATGCATCATTGATTGCAATTCAGTTTTATCAGAATATAGTAGACTCTTTTCACAATATACCCTATTTCCTTAACTTAGAAAACTGAGCATTGTGATTTGATTTAGTTTCTCGGTATATAGTCTCATTTCGCAAATGAGCAAATGATAGCTAATTTCATGGGAATTTATAGTTTAAAATGGATTCCAAGTTACTAAACACCTCCACAGTCGACTAATGATCTGCTAAAGATAACTGAAACTGAATCGAACTAATGAATCGCTAAATTAAGAAACAAGAATTCAGGTGTGTGAGGTAGAAAATTTCTAAAATCCAAATATAGATTTGCTTCTTTCTGTACATAAGTAATACTAATTCCTGTATATGTTAAACAAGTTATATAAGTTCATATGTTTATATAATGTATTTACATATTTACTACAAAACCATTTGAAAAGGACTGCTTGGTATTGAAACCAAAATCCACAATAAAAATCAAAACTTTAATGTTTTATTAGAGTGTTAGTTATTTAGAATAGTTGATGTATGTCATGTTATGTAAGGAATTTTTGATAATTCGTCTCAGATTTTTTGGTTCTCAACTCTTAGGTTTTCATAATGATTTTTTATCTTATATTAGCTAGAAAGAGAGTTACGACAGTTATCCAATAAATACTGTAACAATAATTTCCAAAATTTTAGTTTTCTTCTATTCATTATTTTTATACCATATTCCAGAAACCAACAAGAATATACTGATGACTTTATATTAAGTATAAAGCAATTTAAAAGTTAATTATTCCGATAAGGAACATATACCTTTTAATATATGTAAATCAATAAAAATTGAATAATTTTTTTACTAAGAACTTGGTAATTCAGCTGTTTACTTTAATTTTCTCTTTAAATATGAAATTTCAAAGGGAAATTCAGTTATTCTATACACAAAGCAAACGTAAAAAAATAATTTTTTCTCAAATACAAATGTCAAAGGCCCAGTCAAATTAACAAGTTTCAATAAATTAAGTTTATACAATTAGATTAATATGTTTATACATGTATTGAATAATATTAGGTTGGGGAAAAAGAAATTCATTATTTTTACGTGACCTTTATGTAACTTCTTTTGGATTCGCTTTGTAAAAAGGTTTAAAACAGCTTTCATCTAGATTTTTAGGTCTTGCGCGTTACGACTGCTGACATGCGGTTAACTTCGATCATTTTTGATATTTTACAGACATTTTCGACGATGCTGTATCCACATTCGAGGTGCATCTCTAACATCAAAAATACCCGAACGGAATCGACGAAACAAAAATTGTACGTAACTGGTTGTTACAGTCTTATATAGGACGATAAACACCTTTCACAATTTTAGCCACCCGGCTATCTTTTTCGCCGTTACAAGAGAAAAACGAAAATGTATCGAATTTTCTGTTTGTTGTCTTCCATTTTTAAAACCTTGTACTCGTAACTGAATGAATGAAACAGAAAACTGCAAGAGGATATTTTAGTGTTAAATGTCACCTTTCCAACGAGCATAAATCTGAAATTGTTTGATAGATAACTCACGAGATATCGATCGTTACAGACGTCTACGGAAAAAATAATGGATTACTTTTTCCCCAATCAAATAATATCCTTCTTAGTAAAGAAAGGATGCTAATAATTTGAACTTATTTTTGTACTTCAATGGTCACATATGGCAGCACTATAGAGTATCTTGTATTTATGAAGCTATATCATGCAATGGAATCATTGCATGATATGCATGATTCATATTTTTATTTTTTTCTTCGAATTATTCACTAATACAACAAATTTATTTTTTGTTGAGTTTTTTTTATCTATTGTAGCACTGTGATCGCGCGTGAAAAGGCCACTAACGATACCATCCTTCATCGTGATTTCTGTTGTCGCAAATGGGACAAATACTTAACGAAAATTCAGAAAGAACTAAGCAATCCAACTCATTGGTTATTGATGAATTTCAGTTGGTGTATTACCAGAACATAAATACGGCAAGAACACAACAAATTCTCGAAAGGAAGTTCCAAACTTTATATGATTTATTATTAAAAGAAAAAAATGTCAAATATGTATTTTTATTTCACGTAAGAGAATAATAAGCTTCTGGAGACTGAAAACCATAGATGGAATAAAAAAATATATTGTAATTTGGACAAATTGTGCATGATTATTAAACAGCATATAGCACACATTATATACATAGTAGTGATCGTAGAATGATAAGCTAAATTAACTTCTAACGATTAAATGGTTCAAAATACTCTCAAAATCCCTTAATGTAACTGTAAAACCATTAAGTTTGGCTACATTCAACAAAAATATTTTCAAGCTGTTTGAAAAATTCATTTTTTATCAACTAATAATACGTAAAGAAAAGTTAAGGTCTCAGTTTATTTCATTTTAACACATTAATAACTGTTGATTTTATTTTACGAAATAATTATGAAAAACAAAACTCAGTATTTAAATATTTGGTCTTGCAGCAAATAGTCTTCTCATAGTAGTAATTCAAATTTCAGTATTATATAAATAAATCGAGATCTATTTAAGTAAAACTTCATTTTAGGAAAAAACTAGTTTTGAAATTTTAACAATTAAAAGTAATTTTTTAAGAGTATAATATTTAATAAAATAAAAAATACGGTCGCAAAATCTTCTAAGGAAATTTTAACTTATAATTTTTCGGACTTGAAGTTGAAAAAATTCTAAATTTGTAGAAAAGAAATCGAATTTATTTAAAAATTATTTATAAACATTAAATAGCATCTTAAGGTTTCTTACACTATTTCTAAGCTAATAAATCATTTTAAACGGTAATATCAAAAATCTTTTACATATATTTAACAAAAACCAGTGAAATTAATTTTGTTTTAAGAAATAAGAGCATCCCTTACTTGCTAATAAATATATTAGTTTACAAGAGAGTCCATAAAATAATTCATAACTTTACAAAGTTAATCGTTGAAAAAATATTGCAGCTTAAGTTTCAAAAGGTTAAAATTAATATTGAATTCAAAATGAGAGATATTAAATTTCCAATGCGCAAATGAAAACTTTATATTGTTGTGTAAAAATTTTGAACCTCCATTTAGAGATCCAAAAATAAATCACCAAATTTACTTCCATTTTATACGAATCCGTCAGTTTTATTTATTTATTACTTTCAATGACGCTTACACTGCGTATCGCTTATGCAGGTCAATGAAATTTCAGGAATGATGACGTCAATCACCATTGATACAACATATTAAAAGAAATGGCTTAGTACTGACAGAATATTTATGCGATTGTTAACATTGAAACGTATAGAATACTTAAATTTTTCAGATTTGTAGTTTGCTTTGTTAATTTCATTGATTTTAATAAGAAAAATTTTTCATTTATATGCATTTTTACGTGGATATTTAAAACATAAATAAACTAAATATTTCATATATGTGAAATTATTTAATAAAACTTTGTATTTTTCGCCTAATTTCAGGATATTTTGTTTGGATTGAAACCAAATATCTATTTAATTTCGTTTTCAATCATCGTAGCAATTATTTCAGAAAAAACATGCAAGCAGTAATATATATTTATAATCATTATACTTCCTCTAGTTAATTTAAAAATATATTTTTTGATTTAAGATTTAATTATTTTGTAGTTTTTTTTAATCCGTTTCAGATTTCTAATATTAATTTATTTGTGTTTTCCGTCATCGAAGCAATTATTTCATAAAATATTCGAAAGATATTTCTTTCTATCTAAGATATATCAATACATTTGTTTTAAATTAAGCAATTTAATAATCTTTCTATCCCTTTTATTTTTATTATTCGTTTTGTTTATTCACGTTTTCACTTTCATCGATAAAATATCGCTTCAACTATCAATATTTATTTTGACATTCGTTTCGGAAATGCAGGAATATTTGTCATTTTGATCCAAATCGATATCTACACCACACTGCGTTTGAAAAAAATTCGATTTTATAAAAATTGGCGTTTTCCAAAATTAATTACAAAATTTTCTTTTTCCTTTAGATATTCACATTTCTTACATGAAAATTTAGCAATTATGAATTCTTGTGGAATATATTCCAAATCATATTTACGTAAGCTCGTTTTCTTCGTAATATCTGTGGATTCGCTTTAGGCCCAAAAATAGAAATTATTCCATGTTTGATAAAATTAAGGGCTACGCACAAAAAAGTTTAAAATAAATAATATTCGCGTTTTATCTACCCATCAATCAAGAATGTGGAAATAAATCTTTCTTGGAAACTTTGGCTTTGAAATTAAATTAAGCTCAAGGTAACATTCTTATCATAGCAAGTTCTTTTCAATGAATAGGAAAAATAAGTATTACTTATTTTTCTATTCATCGAAAATTACTTGTATGACAAATTTTGAAAAGCAAGTTAATGTATGGCTTTAAGAATTATAAAAATATTTTTAACTCAGTTTGTATTGACGATATATTTTTCGTTTCTGCTGCTATTATTATTATTAAAATTACTAAAAAAGAATATTAAAATTTCTTATTTCTTTATTTAGACTTACAATGACAAGCTATTAAATTAATGACTTATTGTATATAAAATTAAGGTTTTCACTATTCAAAAGGTTTTCAACAGTTTCATGTGTAACTATTATTTAAACTATTTTTTATTGTTAATTTTTAAACTGAACTTTATTCCAAACCCTCTATATCGATCGATCAATTGGAAATATAAAATTTGGTAAGACTAACAACGACAAAAAATTGCGGAAAAAAATTAGTTAAAAATTCGCCAGTTGAGAAATATGACGCATTTTCTCTGTTGATAAATACTATGGGTAAAAAAAGTCTCCGTACGCAGATACGAATGCAAATCAAAGTTTAATGTGTCACACAAAATTCATAATGATAAAAATGAAAACTTAGATATGACTTAAAAGTAATATTATGAAATACTTATTCATATTAAAAGATTGATAAAACTGACCAAATTAAATAATAAATAAAAAACTAAAAAAATGCCGTAAACATAGAAACAAAAGTCTCCGTACGATGCCCTAGCACACATAAAATGTTTACAAAAATGTAAAATACATTGAACAAAAGTACATTTAATGATCCGTGGGCCCTCCTTAGGCCTTTATCACCTCTCTTAGACGTTGTGTCATTACCCTTACAAGTTTTTTTGTTATTTTCGGAGAAATATTAGACCAAATACTACTAATTGCACTCTTGAGTTCAAGTTTGCTTTTTATGTCATATTTTTTGAGTTGCCGACCAATTTCTTCCCACAAATGTTCGATGGGATTAAAATCGAGTGACTGTGGAGGGCTATGAAGTTGTTGCTGCACATGGTAAAGGCACCACTCTTGCCAAATCTTAGAGGTGTGTTTAGGATTATTGTCCTGCTGAAAAGTAAATCTTGTTCCAAGAGATAGTTTCTTTGCGCTGGATAACACATTTTGCTTAAGAATATCCAGATATCCGTATCGATCAATATTTCCTTCGATGAATTGCAATTTTCCTATTCCAGAAGCACTCATACACCTCCACACCATAACACCACCACCACCGTGCTTCACAGTTCCACATAAGTTCTTAGTTAGCATTTAATGATTTGGTTTTCTCCACACCATAACTCGGCCATCTGACCCATGAATGTTAAATTTTGATTCATCGCTAAAAAGAAAGGATTCCCCAAAAGATAATGGCTTACTTACATGCTCCTTTGCAAACTCGAGACGCTTTTTCCTGTTGCCCAAACTTATATAGGTTTTCTTCCAAGCAGTACGTCCATGATAACCACTTTTTTTAATGAAATTTCTCACGGTTTGAGTTGAGACTTTAATGTTGTTGCTAACCATTAAATCAGCTGCCAACTTCGGTGCACTAATTCGTGGATTTTCTTGAACTTGGCGAATGATGTTTCTTTTATCCACTTGATATAATTTTGTCGGCCACCCTGATCGATCTCTATCCTCAAATAAATGAAGTTCACGATATCTTTTAATGATATATTGCACAGTAGAAGCCGATTTTTTAGCCAGTTCACTAATCCTTTTCATAGATAATCCATCTTTTCGCAATTTAATCACTAATTCCCGAATAGCTCTAGGAACTTCCATTTTGAGACGACAAGAAAGAAACTTGAACTCAACAACTGTCGATATGTTGTTTCCTTATCAGTGATTAAATTTCTAACGTCAAAGATTTACTGCGTTCCTGTTTTAAACAAATCAGAAAGAATTTGCATAACACGTACGGAAACTTTTTTTCACTTCAATTTTAAATTTACTTTAGATGTTGAAAGTAATATGCTTTTCTCGTTTTGTACAAATGAAAATTTATAAAACTCAGCATTACTTCTGCAAAAGCTACAAAATTATATAAACAATGATACTTTTGTTCGTTAACAGTATAAAACTTGTTATACTGTCTAGTAAAGACTTTAGAACAGAATGGTCCTATAGTACAACCACAGCTAACAGTGAATCTTGATGAAACTTTGAGATTGTATGAACTTTATAAGGATATCGAATGCCTGAATTCGAGAATAATGTTAACACTACTATTCAATGGAAATTCTCTTAATCTCCACAGAATTTTCCATATCCAAGCATAGCCATTTTGCTCAAAAATGTCTGACAAATCTTAATCGTTGATAATTATTTAGGGAATTTTAATTCATATAGTTAGTTTATATCTTATAGGAAAGTAGTGATGAAACTTAATAACTTTCATAAGATTTTCTTGAAATCATCTTGTATTTTAAGATTCATTAAGAGAGAAATTTAGTTCTGAACACTGAGATTTTCAATAGTGGTTGCTTATATGTCATCAATAATTGTAGTTATAGCATTTTTAATTGTTATCTTTTGTAAGATTCTTTTGGCTTCAACAGTGGGCTGAACCACTGAACATTTCTCCAAATTTTTTAATCATATGTTTTAATCATAAAAGGATCCAGTGCGATGTTTTCATTTCTAAATTCCTGAAGAGTAGCTGTTGAAAGAGATATGAAAAGAAATTAAAAGTATAAAGCTTACTTTGATTAACGTTTCATTAATTCAGGTAACATTTGAATACGCTAAAAAAATTTGTCATTTTTATCGCTTAAATTTATATTTTGTTTCTGCTGATCACATAAAAAATATTTTGAAGTTTACCAGTCTTATTTGGAAAATTTTAGCTGCAACTAGAATAAAGGAATAATTTTTGCCTTATTCCAAATATATATATATATATAAAACCGTATCGAATTTTTATCGTCACTATCTTTAATTTTATGTTCTGATTATTCCGAAACAAAATTTTTGAAATATGGGGGCATTATAAATCAGTTGTTACTAAAACAAAATGCTTTTCCATTTAAAATACTCCTTTTTACGAACTCTAGAGACCAGTAAAATAATTCTAAATACCGAAAGCTGTTAAAAATTAAAAAATAAATGTTTCACCTCAAAATTATTTTTTTATTAAACTGCTTTCTCTTTATAAATAAAGTAGGAAAGATTACTAAATGCGCACTGTGTAAGAAACAGGCAAATTAAAACTCATATATAAAAACAATACTTTCATTTTATAACTGAAAGAAAAGTAAAGTAATAGCTTATTTTTTCTGTGTTAAAATGAAGTTTTTAAAACTACATTTTTTTTAAAACACTTTTTCCCATTTTTAGTGATCTTGGAAAAGATTTTATTTTTCTGAAAAAAGTATCTCAATCTTGTAAGCCCTTCATTTGCTAGTTTCGCAGATAGTCCTACTTCTTGTTTTTCTAGTCTAACGTCTGAATATTCGTTTTTATTTTCATTTGTTACTTTCTCTATCGTTCAATCATACAATACTTTTTTTATATACAAATTACATCTGAGTTCACATTCAAAATAATCTATGCTACATTAATGGCTTTCTTTTTCGAAGTTCATAAAAGAATACTTCATATTCAGCCAATTCACCCGGTGAATTCTTCAATTAAGATGGTTTCTTTAATAAAGCTTTTATATGTCAAAATGACTTGAATATTGTTTTTCCTGCAATAAAACTCTAATAAATTGAATGAGAAATTCATTGGGTAAAGAATGTTAATTTCATATATCGATTTCAAGCCATGATTCCTTGTAAAAATAACCTCATAATATATTTACATTTGAAGCTATTGGTTACACATTGATGCATGCGTTGTACAAAGGATTAGGCTTGAGAAATTCCATACCATTTGTTCAAAAATACCCAGATTCATGATTCTGCAATAAAAACGTCGATCCAAGTTTTTTAGCTGTAAAATAAAATAATAGTTAACAAAAACAAACGTAAAATGCACGAGCGTTCGCAAAATAAAAAGACATTTTTCAAAATTTTGGTTCGTAAATGGGGATTAAAAATAATTATTACTTTTATGGGACCATGCCACTATTTCATAAATTTGTAAATAATTGTTGATTAGAGACCACTAGAAAGGAGAGTTTACAGTAGAATTAATAATTACTGAATTAAATTAATTGTTGCATTTCTGTCAATAAATGAGGATTATAGCACTTACTTATCAAATTATCTCAATACCTCAGAAGAACAACTTTTGAACTCCTGGACTCAGTGACGAGGTCATACCTGAGCTGGTCCTTCCTCTCCATATGCACGCCACACCAGCGAAAGGACATTGGACGTCACAGATTAACGTGGACACGTTCCCACACCACGGAGCACCAGAAATTTTGTGAGGGAGAATGTGGTCACCCACCCATTCACTGCCCGCGGCACTACTACACTTTGGTCCTCTACAAGAAATCATGCATAAGCTGCAGAAATCGCATGAATTATTCAAAAATTATTTTCTTTATCTTCCATTCATTTGAGAGATAACGTTGGTGATCAAAATACTACGATAAAGGCGATACAATTATGGTAAAAATATCAAAATTATGTGAAATAAAGTAAGAAAATTAGCTTATTTCTGCTTTTATAAAAAAAAAACTTATGATCTTGAAATGGTATTTTCGAGAAAGAAATTTAAATAATTTGAAATTGTTAGCAATATAAAATAATTGATGAGATTTGTTATTATCAACTTGGTGTTATAGTCCAGCCCTTGTAGAGCCTTGGCCTCCTTTAAAATTCTTGATCATTCTTTTCTGTTCTCTGCCTTTCGTTTTCGATTCATAACTCCAAGCGTTTTAAACCTCTCATACACCTGTTCTTTTGATTCACTCTTAAGTCTTCTAGCAGCCCTTGAACCTCCTGGGTTTCTCATCTAATAAATTTTTTGCTATTCTTTTCTCATTTATCTTCAATACATATCCAAACCATTGGATTCATTTTTTTTCCCTTCATGTTGTTATAACAATATTGAATTGAGTTAAAGTAATAAATAATACCTAATTTTGTCGTTGAAAAAAATTGGTACGTTCATTTTATAATTTTTTAATTGTTATTTTTTTAAGGTTTAGTGAAATTGTGCAGTTAACTATCGGCAGTAGTCTGTTTAGCATAATCTTAAAGAAATGTTCAGAAATATACATGAATTGCTGTCGTATGAAGTACAGATATCTAATTTAAGTACTTGGGATTTAAATTTAGAAGCAGCATTTATTCTGATTGGCACTTTTCTTCTCAAAAAACAATAGAATTAAAAGAGTTGAAAGTAATCATATATAAGTCGACATTTGAATCTGAAAAAAATTTACTTATTTATTTTATATACATTATATCGAAGTCGACATACATACATAAATGCGTCGATATACATAAAATAAATAAAATTTATGCATACATAAATTATATATGCAAAAATGCGTTTATAATTTATAATCTTGCATGGGGAAAAAAAAAAAAAAAAACGATAAATGGTAAAAATTACAAATTTTATTTTCCTCTATAAAATTAAAATCTTTTATTTATTAAATTCTTGGATTTCATTGCCTATACTAGTGTTCATGCATCTAAAATATTTTTATATACTTATTATTTACATAATTATATTTTAAATTATAAAGAACTAGTGTTATATAATTTTAAATAACATATTCACATGTTCATTATTTTTTCGAATCTTAGAAAGACCAAGCTAACTGTTGTGCTGCCATCTAGTGGGTACTTTATGAAACTCTTCGTATAATGAGAATTTGGAATAATAAAAAAATTAAGCAATTCGCAAATTTCTTATGGGAGAAGAGTTTATTTTCATTGATAATATAAAAAAAGCTATTTAAAAATATGTTTGAAACTATTTAATAAACTGCACCAAATCTCAAAAACAGTATTTCACTCATTAATAATTAAAAATCTTTTAATTAAAAAAATCAATTTGACCATATATCCTGCATTTTCGTTAGTAAAAGTAATTCAGTTATCTTTTCTTACTCTGCAGCTTGAAAATATCATTATATAATGAAATTAAACTAATTAGTGTTTCTTAAAATGGTATATTTATACTGCAACGAAATGTAATCATAACTGTAATGTAACATAGAAGATTTCAGCAACTTATGTTTATACAGTATAAATCATGTTATTATTCAATTGAATCCCATTCGTCTAAGCTTCAAACACACCTAAAGCTCATAATTTTTTTTTTTATGGATTATCCAGTATCTGTTATATTTGATATATTATAGTTATCATTACTCATCAAAAAATAAAACACAAATTGAAGTTAGCATTTTTATATAAAATAAAGTTGTATTTAATTAAACAAATGTTGCAATTGGTTTCAAAGAATAATCAAAATTATTCTGAACATTTCAGAAATTTTTTAGAGCTGTATAAAGTAATATGAAAATATTGTAACATTTATTACTGGAAAATATAATTATAAGCAAGGACGAACTTTATAACGAACCAATAAAACTTCGATATAAGGTAAAGATGACGGAACTACCGCACGCATTTCGAGACAGTATGTATGAAATATTTTACTACCAGTGAAAGTTTTGTAAAAATATGTTTGTAAAAGCAATTAAACTTCGTGCAATAGAAAATTATTTTTCTGCATTCACGATATAAAACCTATCCAAAATGTAAATAATTATATTCCTCACGAACTAATTGCCTCATAATAATAATAATAAAAATTTTTCAATATGTGTGCCATTATAATATAAAAATTAAAAGACATTACACTTATCTTTATAACAAGCACTATAAGTTACAATTATACACGATGTAAAAAACTAAAATCTAGAAATAATGCAATACGAATTAGATCACGAAGCAATTTAAATTGCTTATACGGATAAAAATAAAAAGGTATCTCATTAGCATATCTTATGATAATTTTTTTTCCAAATAATTTTTTTCCCACTGAAAAGATTCAGAAAGTGAATGTTGCAACCAGTTCTTGCCTTGAAGAAATACATATTGTGACTTTCATATCTTTCTGAATAGATAAATAAATCCTAATATAAAATAAGGATTTTATACTTGTCTATATAAATAAAATCCTTATTCGTTTGTCTGCTGAATTTTTGTCTTCGGTTGAATTGAAAATGACATGCTTTGGAACTTACATCAACAAGTTGATCACTGGCTAGCTTAAAATATAGGCTATATATGATTTTGATTACAGTGTTTGTGTAATAAGTTTAAACAGTAATTAACTCTCATTTGAATTCCCTGTATAGTTGCTTAATTGTTGCTTGCTGTAATTAATTTAAAAAATATAACATTCCGTTCCGGAATTTTTCTCACTTCAAGAAAATGCGTTTGGTTACTTTTTTCTTTTTAAGTTTGTCATCTATGCGTAACCGTTGGGAGTAAAAGAACATGCGGCATCGGATTCTTCAATCTTTCTATATTCTCTTATAAAAATAACAATATTTACGATATTTATAATTTTATCGTTGAAACAAAATAGAATTAAAATTACTTTAATAAACTTCGTAGTTTCTTCGTGTAGTATAAGTCAATAATCAGCTTGATGCTACAAGGATAATCTAGTAGATTGATCATCAAAATTTGTCAATTAGATATTATTTTGTATCAAGTACTCTTGAAAAGGAAAGGCATTTTATGAATATCGAACTTAAAACAGTTTTCTAATTAGATATATCATATTAGATATATTTTTAAATTAGATATATTAACTATAATTTTTGCAATTTGATGAAGGGTATAACTA
Organism: Latrodectus geometricus; assembly: GCA_026290005.1. Lineage (NCBI taxonomy): Eukaryota > Metazoa > Arthropoda > Arachnida > Araneae > Theridiidae > Latrodectus > Latrodectus geometricus. The sequence goes on along the minus strand of JAPDSC010030400.1, from coordinate 15,871 downwards.
ACACGCAAACACACACATTTCAATTTTATTTATGTACATCAAAACAATTAATGCACATCGGCAGTGAAATACGCGAAATTTATATATGTTCCATGCTTACTTTCAATAAGAATGGATAAACTATTTTTGAGTTTCTTTCAAGGCAGTTTTCTTAGTTTTTCAAATCTGCAAGCATAGTTTAATCCACCATATCACAATGTGGAACCTGATATTCTTGGCAAATCCCAACTGCAGATGATAAGTCCTAACTACCACCGAAACTCGAAGCGGTGATAATTCTATCAACAAGCAATGCAAAGAGCTTGGGTTATGTTAATTCTTGTCAGAGCTTTGTGTCCTGTTTCAGTTCTGAAACACTGCACCACTTTGATCTCTCAACTACCATTTTTTTGTTAAGATTTCTTTCAGTAAGTCATTTGTTTCGGATTTTAGCAGCTAAGACATGTCGTTATAGCTTTCATCAGCAGCCGAAAGTTAATCTAAACAGTGCTTTTATGCTGCGTCTATCGCTCCATAATTAATGGCAATTCTCGCCCTAACACGTGTTTGAATTTTCTGGCTGAAAATGAGATAAGCGAAATAGAGAAAAAGACTGCTTGAAATGAGGAGTCAAGTGTAGGGCCATTGAGAAGTGTGAGAAAAATGTCTTTGTGATAAGAGTTATGTTTTGAAATACCAGAAATTACTCCGATGATATTCTTGCACTTTGTATTTGGTATAAAGCAGTGATTCCCAAAGTGGTCTATATCGACCCCTAGGGGTCTATGACAACCTGCAAGGGGTCTACGTCAGCGAAAAAAAATTTGGGGGGTCCATGAAATTAAAAATGGGGGTCCACGATAGTGGATCTCAACACATACACTGATAATACCTATTTACTTACATCATACTATCTTATTATATCAAAACATATACATTATTTATAATATAGCGCTGTTACCACTCTCCTAATTAAAGCATCAGGTTCATCCTTCTCACTAAAAATATTGACTTATTGCTTATGTTATTTTATTTATAATTTATTTTATGTTTATTTAATGTTACGTATATTTTACATAACAGATACAAAATTTTATTTTAAGTAGTTTTAATTTAAATTCAATTAATAAATATATAAATTAACATGTGTTTTTACTTTAAGTTTTTAACACTAAACTTCACTACAGTTAGAAATTTACAGGAAATCAATATCAGGTAAGTAGGGGGTCTACCCAAAACGGAAAAACATGGCAAGGGGTCTACGATACAAAAAGTTTGGGGAACACTGCTATAAAGAGAATAAGAAGTACCAACAAAAGCGATCTAAATACCATATAAATCTAAATCACATATAAATAGAAATAGCAAATACCAACATTTTAACGAAATATTTTAATATTTTGTATAAGCAAATTTTAGATTAAAAACGATTAATTACTTTTTAAATTGGATAGCATTAGGCATAGTTTTACATTAATGGCATTTTTTAAACTTGAAGGTTTTGCTTTATTTGTTACAAAAAGCGATAAGTCAACATGAAAATTTGAGATAAATTTATTAATACATGGAAATTTGCTGAACAAGTTTTCAAATATTTATTTAGAAAGTGTTCGTACAACTTTTTATATATTTTTATGTTAATAAAATGTATTTATGTAAATAGAATTTGTGTGATATTGGTCAGAATATATCATAGGAATCAACTGCGTATTTCAGCCCAAATTTTTAAAGTTGAATTTGATTTTGAGATATGTTTTTATTTTATTATCACTTTATTCAGGAATAAAAATCTATTAAGGCAATTTTTATTTTACATTGAGGAAATAGAAATAAATTTTCGCAATCTATATGTGAAACGATAGTGATGCAATCGCTTTTGAGAACAAATACACATTTACATATATCTATTATTTATCAAATCAATTGATGATGGCTTGTCGTGAATTCATACTAAACAATCCTGAGTAATGTAAAAATACTAGAATTTTCTTAGCAAATATATAATCCTTTCTAAATAAAAATCAATTTCTTTTTCTTCTTCTTCTAAGAAAGAAAGTTTTTGTTCATACCAGGAATGTTCGATAAAATAAGCAATAATTTTTTTTTCTTTATTTATAATTCAGTACTCTTATGCATTCATATAGCTTTCCAAATAAAAATTTGAAAAAATATCCTAAATGAGATTTTTTATTTCCATTCAGTCACATGATGCTCTCAGGAAATGTGATTTGTAGTTTGGCGATATATGTATCACATTTTTCTTGATTTTACACAAAGTTAATTTTTTTTATTTCAGTTTTATATTCAACTTTGTTCATATGTGGATTATCTCCGTATTTTACCCCCCCCCCATTAATAGAATGCAAGTTTGAAAACTGAGAAAATATATAAAATAAGATTTCCTGAGGATTTGTTAAAGATAAATTTTTAAAAAAGTATTTTTTTATTAATATTAACGAAATATTTGTAATTTTTTTTTAAAAATATTCTATACTTTTCATTGCCTTTTTATTGTAAACAACAATTTTATCCCCTTATTAGATTTATCATAGTTTCATTTTTCAATTTAAAACGGCGAGGAAACATTGATTAATGAACAGCTTGCTTGATTTTAGTTATCAGATTACAGTTTGTAATTTGCAAAACAGAAATAAATAATAAGCACAATTGTATACGAGTCAGCAAAATTATCGAATTCAAAATAATTATCGCAGATTTATTTGAGTTTAAACATAAACAGGAAAGACCATTTGCGTCTCTATAGAAATGTTTACAGCTGTTATTTTGTCTAGCATGTGCCAGATAGCATTGAGAAATCTGAATCGCTACAATATGAGACTCTTCTCATTTTAATATTAAAAAATTAAAAAAAAATTAGGAATCATTATTCCAGATGCTATAAAACTAGTTCCGGAAAAAGTCCAGCTGCTATTTCTTAAAAAAATTGCAAAAACATTTACCCCAAAAGTAGTTATTTTAATGAGCATTTGATCGAATGACATTAAAGAACAGGAGACTAATTGGGATATCAAAGAATGAAACCAGATGCATATTTCAATCATGTTTTAAATTGCAAAACAGAAATATAAGTTTACAGTACGATTATAAAATAAATACAGATAATTTCAAATTATTCTTGATTATGAAATAAGAATTGGCGGCATTTATAGTTGAATTCAAAGATTTTGATTTAAAAAAGTAAAAATAAAAAATGTTTTAAAAGTGTAATATTTAAAAACCTTATTTCTTACAGAAGAAACAATAATATACTTTTAAAATGCTGAGCATTTGTTTAGACTTTGTGTTTGAAAATGAATTAAAGCTCTATTCTCAAGTATGCCAATTTCAGTACATTAAATTAAAATAATTTTGAAGTTTCATTCCATTTTGTTCTGTTTACATAATTAATTATTTAATTTCTGAATTCACTTTTATATTTATTTTGTTTTATAAATTTGTTTAATTTTTTTCTAAATGCTCTTTATTTCAGAAGAAAAAAGTACCTATATATATAGTTCTATTCCCCTTTTAAATAATTCTGGGTGATGAGTTTTAATTTTATATTACTTAATGACGTCATATTGAAGTCATTAATTCAAAAAATTCAAAGCAAAAAAAGAGACAAGAATTGGGTATGAAAGAATTCCTCTTTTGCTTAAAAGTTCACAGCATGTGTCCATGAAGTGATCAACTATAACTGAGTCAAATATTCCTCATTACTTTTGTAAAGTCTTTGCACTTTTCAAGTCTAATAAATTGCCTGGGTATAGTTAGAAAGTATAAATTGCCTAGATCATTAAAGCTCCGTTTTAAAAAATGGACTTGAAAACCTGTGTTTTTTTATATCCTGAGCCATATTAAATAGACGAAATAAAATGCAATTCAGAAGTTTTTCTCAAAACGTTGAATACAATATTGAAGTAATGAAGTCATCCATTAACAATAACTTTTATAAAATTATTTGCCATATTTTAATAGTACTTAATTTCATCTCGAATGGTGTTATAATTATGATTGGTTTGTTTGTCCCTCAACGGTTACTTTTGTCTCACGAAGACTAACCAGGAAGGGATCGACGATTTAAATTGTTTTCGGAAAAACACTACAAGCATTCAAGCCCAATGTGGGATTCGGACCCTGTTGAAACCAATTTAAAAGAACTATTCGGGTACTAGCTAGACTGTTATAATTATATTGTTACTATATTATAATAATCAGTTACTTCTACAAATCAGATTTCATATTTCAGAACTCACAAAATATTTTCAAATTTTAATTCAATAGCAGCTTTATTTTTTAAAATTAAATTTAGGTTCCCTTATATTGAATGTATAATAATAAAACACAATGCTTAGTTATAGTTACAAAATAATGTTTGTCCTTTTTTTTAATGACAGATATATTTATAGATGGAGGCTTAAAATTTTTTAAATAACCAAAAAGCTTAACATAAAAAGGTATTATCTTCAGAACTTTATAAAATTTATTTTAAAAAATAAGACTTATATATATATATATATATATATATATATATAATATTTTTATTTAAAAAAATTAATGAAAATATCTATTTAAATAATTTTTAAGTAATACTAAAATATCCTTAAGTAATACTTTCTCGGGCCTCACTCTCAAAATGACGCGACAAAATTACTTACATATATTTTTGCTTCCCATTCATATTGCTTTTAATATGGTATCAAATAAATTTTAACATGAATTTTTTTTCGTATTTTTGTTTTGTTTACATGATTTGTGGGTTTGTCGCAGGAGCTGTGAAAATCAAGTAGTACTGTTTTCTATAATCCCTCAAAAATGACGCAGTTGAATTGAAAAAAAAAATGGACATTGAAACTCAAGAAATAAATATATATATTATATATAAGAATTAAAAGATTTAACAATATTAGAACCTGAATTAATGAGTCAGTTAAAATTTCTATTTTATTTTTTACAATCAATTTATGTTTTTAAGACTCAAAGAAATATTTACATTTTAAAAATAAATAGAAGAATTATCTACAGATTAAGTAAATGTGAAAGCTTTTTTTTTCATGCGTATATATATATATATATATATATATATATATATATACAAGAATTAAAAGAATTATATATATAATTCAGTGCTTCCATCTTTTTTCTGCTTTTAAGTTTTTACTCGTGCTTATTTTTAAATTTTAAGTGTGAATTTTAAGTTACTTCCACTTTCATCAGAGCGGCGAAAACGCTAAGGGCAAAAATTTTGGGATAATTAATAAGGTAAAAAAAAACTTCGATTTTTTTAGAGATAGTAACTGCAGATAAGAAAGATAAGAAAATTATTTTTAAATTAAATTATGATTAAATATTTTTTGAAATATAAAAAAATATTATTGGTGTAAAAATCCAAGAAATAATAATTCCTTTAAATAAATTATTAAAGTTTAAATTGATTAATTTAGTTTGATTTTCTGCTATAAAATGTAATTTAAGTGATTTAAAATTTATCTTTTGTAATAAGTATTATTTTCAAAATTATTTTCGATTATATTAAATTGTCGACTGCATTTTGAGAGTGATTTGTCTATATACGAAGCAAGATAAATTTCTTACTTAATTCAATAATTTTAATAAATTTTTATTTTAAAGAAAACTTAAAATGATTAAAGATAAAATAAAATTAATGGTAGATATAGTATGTAACCTGATTCATTAATAATCTAAATTTTTATGCAATAATAAATATTTAAAACCAAAATAACATCAAATTAAATTCTAAAACATCAAATACTATCAATGTTTGACTGGTAATAAGAAATAAATGATATATTATTATCAAAATTACTTTCTCTAGCACATAAACCCCAATTTTGTGTCGTTAAAATACTTTTAACAACACTTGAAATTTTTCAATGTTTTATATTTTTTTCTACTTTACTAGATGGCGCCACTATTCTATTTGGTGTAAGTTTTGGAGATTTTGTGAAATGTATGTCTAGGTCTAGCCCAGAGGGCCATATCCCTTCTATTCCTAAGAAATTATTTCAAAAACATAGATAGACAGTAGATTCATATTAAGATAAGTGTTCCCAATAAAATAAATTGTTCCTGCATGATGAATTATAGAATTGCAATCAAAATAAAAACAAAAGTTACAAGAGAGAAATAGTAAATTGAAAAAACAAGATACAATAAACACGTAGAACTGTATAGTACTTATTTTATTTATTTATTTTAATTATTTATTATTTCTTAAATTATAAACAAACAAAGAATACACAAATATTTACAAACAAAAAATATATTCAACTCAGTACCCCAAAGAAGGGCAATGAGCAAGAAATTAAAACAAAGAAAAAGTGTCAAAAAAAAAAAAAATTAATTATTTTTATTTTGAACTAAATTAGTTTGTTGTTGGGCTTAAACGCAGAACAGCCCTGGGTCTGTGGAAATTAATGATTTCATAAGGGCTATAGTTCTCAATAGATTGAATTTCTGCATTATTAATTTCATTAAGTTTTTCAAAAAATCTAAATGCTAGGAATTTAATATATTTTTTTAATGAAATGACACCTAGATTATTGCGAATTTGTTCGTTTCTGATATAGTAGTCAGATTTTGAGATTAGTCTGAAGAGTTTGCTACTAAGACAAGTTACGTAACATTTCGTTTTGAGTCAACAGTATATGTCTTACTCTATAGAATGATAAAATTTGAAGTAATTAATGAATTGTGTGGGATGAATGTAAATATTTTTCTAGTTGGAATATTTTATGCGTACATTTATTTTGTTTTCCACAAATAATAGAATATCTATGATAAATATAAATCACATAATATTTTAAACTCTCGCAAAATTTCTCTTTTGAAATGTGTTTTTGAGTTCCGCAAATAAATTCTTATGATCGCAAATAAATAATTTTTCATATTGCGAAACTTAAGGGAATGATTATTTAAATATAGATTTGTCAAAAGATGATTACATCTTTATTCTAATATTGCAGAAATTATAGTTTCAGAATTTTTATTGATAAAGGTATTGATTTTGATCAGAGAATATAATAGATATTAAGTTAGAGTGATCAAGATCTTAAAATACTAGGGAATGATTTTACGTGTGTGTGATTTTGAGTTTTAAGAGGAGAACTTAAGCATATTTAAAAATTGTTAAGGTATTATTAAACTTTGTGTCATTACTGTTCATTTCACGTGTTTAATTTTGTACATGTAAGTTAACTATCATTTTTCATAATTTTCTTCTCTTTGTACCTTCTTAGTAATAATATATTTGAAGTGATTTTGTTTTGTCACAAGTGGGATTTCACTTGAATTACTATCAATTCTGATTTTTTTAATGTAATTTTTACAACTGGATAAATCTGCATTATATCAGAATCTATAATGACATTACTAAATTACATACTATATTTTGGAGATATGAAAAAAATAACATGGAAAATGAGGAATCATATTTTATAAAGAAAAATTCTGTTGAGACAAAAAAAGCAAACATTAAAATATTGCATATATTAAACGAAAATAGGGTTCTGTAATTTATGGAGTGAAATTTTAAAACAGCATGTTCTATAAATAAAATCTCTGAATTTTTCTATTATGGTGTAAGCTTTTAGCATACACCATAATAATAGCAAGGGATTATGTAGAAATTTTATTTGCTGTAATGACTATTCATGATATTTACAGTCAATCAATTTGAATCTGGTTATTCCTGAATTAAAATGAAGATATTGGGATAATTCCAATAATTTATATCTGTACTTAAGCTTCATCTGATTATTTTAATACTTATATAGAAATAATATATATATATATATATATATATATATATATATTGGAGTTTTTGGTAAACATAAATCCAGTATTTCGAAAGCATTGATGACGCTCATTGCAATTTAAGCAATGCTAGATCGGTTCACAAATCAATAAAATTATTTTGAAATTCAAGCATAGACAAAATTAATATTTTTATTAATTTTTAAAGCATATTTGTTAAGAAAATTCCACGAAAAGTGCTAAAAATAATTTTTCTAGACAATTTTCTACTGACAAGATTTTCCAAGGTGTCTTAATGGGCCAAATCAATTGACCAATTCCTATGATTGCTTGTTTGATTAAGATTATTTATAATTATATGGTCCCTAAGAAGCAGGTTATAAATCACTAGTTGCTTTCGAAAGGATATTATTTTTTCCGCAGATATCTCATTTATTTGTTTTGCTCCTCTTCCAAGTTTTCTACAGTAATTTGGAAAGTTTTCATATTTTGTTTATATTTAGATGAAGTTAGGAGTGAATCGTTTTAAGTGGCTAATTCAACAAAGTAGAATCGCTTAAAATCAGTACTGTAAATTCACCACTGTTTGGTAATTTAAAGTTCGTATTTACAAATTTTTATAAGATATAAGCAATTGAATGAATTGAAGAAAATCTGTTACATCATCTGATATTAATAATTTGAATTATGACTCGAATCAAATATAAAAAAAAATTGATTCATAATTTTCAGTATTTATTACTTCCAAACGGTGTATCCGCGACAATATGTCAGTGTGAATTTTAAGAAAACAATCCCTAATAAAAAAGTTTTTCAATGAATACACAGACGGAAATATTTTATAGATTTTCAGAAGAAGGAAATTAAGAATAAGTTCGTAAATCGTGAATATTATTTTATTTCTCAATTAATAAGAATGTTTTTATGAACTTTTGTGCGTATAAACTGTTCAAATCATTATTTGTGATGGTTTGTTCCTCCTTTATCATGTAGTGGATTATCCACGAAACAGTATCTGTTTTTCTGATTTCTTTTTGTATAAAATCATAAGTAAAAATAAATTCGTGTTTTGACAATTCTATCAAAATTCTTATCACAATTATAATTAGTATATAACCCTAATACATATACTAATTATAATGTAAATATAATAATTATACTTATTATAATGAATATACTAATTATAATGTATATGTAATAGAATATTTCGCTCAAATTATTCCTTTTGAGCAAATAATCAGAGAAAGATGAACCAATTCAAACAATAATATACCATACTGAAATGAGAGCTTTATGAAGTTTAGATTTGTTAAATGAAAGTGCTTGTTGTATAATACTAGCGAGTCTGATTCTTCTTTCGTTACAGTTGAGATCATGTGTACGTCACTTTATTTTACTTCTAATTGGTCTGTGAGTAAAACAAATACACTACTGGCCATTAAAATTGCTACACCAGGAAGAAATGCTGATAACAAAATGATATTTATTGGACAAATATATTATACTAGAAATAACAAGTGATTAAATCTTCAAAAAATTTGGCTGGATAGATCCTGAGAAATCAATACCCAGAACAACCACCTCTGGCAGTAATAACAGCAGTTATACGCCTGGGCATTGAGTCAAACAAAGATTGAATTGTATGTACAAGTACAGATGCCCATGCAGCTTCAACACGATGCCACAGTTCATCAATCGTAGTGACTGGCGTTTGGTGACGAGCCAGTAGCTCGGCAACCATTGACCAGACGTTTTCTATTGGTGAAAGATCTGGAGAACGTGCTGGCCAGGGTAACACCGGTCCGTACTATACCGGCAACATGCAGTCGGGCATTATTCTGCTGAAACGTAGGGTTTTGCAGGGCTCGAGTAAAGGGTAGAGCCACGGGTCGTAACACACCAGAAATGTAACGTGCACTGTTCAAAGCACCGTCAATGCGAACAAGAGGTGACCGAGACGTGTATCCAATGGCACCCCATACCATCACGCCAGGTGATGGGCCAGTATGACGATGACGAATGCACGCTGCCAGTATGCGTACACCACGATGCCGCCAAACACGGATGCGGCCATCATGACGCTGTACACAGAACCTGGATTCATCTGAAAAGATGACGTCTCGCCATTCGTGTACCCAGGTTCGTCGTTGATCACACCATTGAAGGCGCTCTTGTCTATGACGCAGCGGCAAGGGAAGCCGCAGCCATGGTCTCCGAGCTGAGAGTCCATGCTGCTGCAAACGTCGTCGAACTGTTCGTGCAGACACTTGTTGTCTTCCAAACGACCCCGTTTCTTGACTCACGGCTCGTGAAGTAGTTGCACGATCCATTACGGCCATGCAGATAATATGCCTGTCTTCTCGGCTGCTAGGGATAGGTGGCCGTTGAGATCCCGCATGGCTTTCCGTATTACCGTCCTGAACCCATCGATTCCATATTCTGCTAACAGTCATTGGATCTCGACCGACGCGAGCAGCAATACTGCGATAAGATAAACCGCAATCCCGGTACGCTACAATTCGACCTTTATCAAAGTCAGAAACGTACTGGTACGCATTTCTCCTTCTTACACGAAGCATCACAACAACTTTTCACCAGGCAACAACGTTCAAATGCAATTTGTGTATGAGGAACCGGCTGAACAATTTCCTCATTTAAAAACAATGTAGGTGTCGCTACTGGAACCTGCTTTGTCTGAATGCGCTGAAAAGCTAATCATTTACATATCACAGCACCTTCTTCCTTTCGTATAAATTTCACGTCTGTAGCATGTCGCCTTCTTGGTGTAGCAATTTTAATGGCCAGTAGTGTATAATCGTTTTCACCAATAATGCTGAATATACAATTTTGTCCACCCATCAAAAACAAGTAAATTTGGCTGTCGGATTAGATATTCCGTGAGCAGTTGGCATGAAAGTTTTGTTGAATATCTTAGTGGGTTTGGTTATTTTATAAATTCTTAGAGATTTTGTCTCGATACCGCTATTAAAAAATAAATAATTAATCTTTAAGTAAAGATAAATTTATTTCCTGTAGCATGTAAAGCGCATTAATTTGATTGATTATGCAAGCAATAAATAAATCCTTACATCCACTTTATGATTAATTTAAATCGGCAAAGACGATTTAAATGTTTTTTTTTTTTAATTTTTTATACTTATGTTATTTTATTATAATCGAAATTGTAGCCCAGAGGCTAAATTTATCATATAAAACAATAAATAAGAATTTATATCTAAATATTTTTTCTTTCCTCACGAAGCCTGTATTTCAATTTCTATGAATGAAAGTTCTTATAATCTTCGAGTTGCATGAATTTTTTGTAAATCAGTGGCATTCTTCGCTTCATTACATCACTCGTTGCGAGAATGATGAAGAAATCAGAAAATCTGATTTAAGTTTTCTATTCATAATTTAAATTACTAGGTGCAGAAATATTCTATTTAAATTGTGTTTTTTCCCTCTTGCTGAATAAATTTAATTCGTTCTCTATCACGAGACTAAACAAAATTCAAAACAATTTAAAATTTATTTTTTCACACGATTGAGATTATTTTTTTGGGGATCTTTTTAATTCGTATCTTCCAAATTAATTAAAAAGAAACTAAAGTTGATTTGGAATAAATAAAAGTGTTGGTAAAAATCTCTGGAATTTAAGAATTAGAAAATGGGGTAAATGAAATTAAACCATCAAATAATCCATTAAACTAACTTGATGGAATAGTACAAATTATGTTTCTTTGCAGCAAATCATTTGAGAAGAATCACCTGCATTCAGTTGATAAAATAAGTACCAAGAAAAAAATGTGAGGCCTTTTTTTTTCTTGAAAGAATCTTTTAAATATGACTAATATTGTGTGAGAAAACTGTATTAAGAAAGACTCTTTTTCCTTATTCATTAACGTTTTAAATATTATCAGTTTTAGTATTACGCTATTTGCAGCTCATTACATTTGAGAATTTGGCGATGACTTAAAATTATAAGTAAAATTAATAGCATTGATTGCTATATTTCTTTCACAATTACTTTTAATTCTTTCCATAATAGCTACCTAGAAAACCATTGCATCTAAATATTTTAAAATGTTTCTTCTGCAAAGAAACACAGTCATTTGTAAAAAAATAAATGATATGCTAGGAATAAATACGGTAAGAAAACTAGATACTTAGCATTTATGACTTGGAATGGAAATTAAAAAGATTTTAAAAAATCATCATCTTTATTCATTTTTAAATTTTGAAACCACGTAGCACGATGGCTAATATAAGACATTCGTACATTTGGCTCGTCTAGTTTTCTGGGAAGATTCTTCATAAATAGTGGAACACATTCACGAATTGCAAATGAGGAAACTCAGGAAACTCCCAGCATTCACCTCGATGAATTTGCACAAGAAACCAGTTTCCATTTCTGTTGTTCATCAATATCTGGGATCAAATCTGAGATCTTCCATTTCAAAGAGCACAACCCTTCTGTAGGCAATGAAATAATTTAATTTAAGTTTAAAAAAGATGTTTTAAGATAATTCAAATATGTTAAAACAATAATTTTTTATAATAATATTTTATATAAAAAACTGAAAACTAATGTTAACATTAACATTTTAAAGGTGTTAACTATATGCTTTTAAATTTGTATTATAATGAAATAACAGTTCGCGATCATATAAGAAACAAGAATTTTACATAATTCTGTCATATAATTTTTTCGTTTTTAAATTATACTTTAAAATAGTGGCAGTATTCCTATTAATGATTATGCAAATTTTAAATTCCATAAATAATTTTTTCGGCTAAATCTCTGATTAAAGTTTAGTTAAATTTTAGATTAAATTGTTTTAAATTTCCATTCTTCACATCATTTCTTTGTATGTGAATACACGTTAATTAATTGCATTAAGGAAGTTAACTTGTTTACATATTTGTATTTAGATATAATTAATCATAAGTATTAACCTGATTTATACTAGAACAAATCAGCCTTTTGGCCACATTCTGTTTTTTATCAAGGAATGTAATTTTAACATATTAGAAGTTTAACATTTTTAACAATTATTTTCTTCAATTTCTACACATTTTGCGGAAAACTTAAACTTATTTTTTGAAAAATATTTAAATTGTGCCTTGATCAACAAGCGACAGTCCTAAATTTTAATTTCTAATGAAAAAAGAAAGTGCTATAGCGTTCCTTTTTGAAGATAAGATATTTTCTCTATTATGAAAGTTCTTAAATTCCCCATAGTTTTTCCAAAAGAACAAATCGTATATTGAAAGAGCCTTATATTTGAAAAAAAATTTCTGAATTGTGTATCAATAATATCATAAGGCATAAAATCTGTTTAACTCTTTAATGCTTAAGTAAACAATTATAAAATTATTACAAATGAATTATAAATAAAAAAAAAAAAAAAAAAAAAAAAAACATAACTGAGATAAAATTTAATGTCGTGTTTTGAAAAATTGCACATTTTCCAAAAATAAAAGAACTGAAATTTAATAAATTGAGTTATAATTTTTCATCATAGAAAAGCTACAAAATTTTGTTTAATGAAAAAAACGGAGTGCTTTAGAGAAAATGAGTTAAATAATTTAGGAAACTAATATAAGTAATATTGAAACGTTATTTTAAATAATTTTTCTTTATTCCATTCAGCTAAATTTTAAAATATTATTGAAAATCAAATTATATATATAATACTCTCAGGGAGCTGAGTATGTTAGAGTACAAAGTACAATAGTGAAATTGTGTGCATATTTTCAGTCACTTACTCATAGTGAATGCTAAAGGACATGTACATCCTCCAAGAATTCTCTTCTTGAAATTAAAATACTCCAGGATGATTTTTTTATTATACTATCATAGATATTCTACAAAAAAAAGGAACTTTTTCCTTCTTCATGATAAAATTTTTCGTCTTAAAAAGAAAAAAAATATGTTCCATCTTAAGCAATTTCTAAGAAATGTATAGAAAGGTCTTTGCTTGTCTCTCTAAGAATGACTGGCTTAGTGTTTGTAGAGAAAGAGTATCCCTTTAGAAGATGCTCCTTCCTCGCAAGTTGCTTGTGAAAGAATCTTAAGAAGTATTCTTTACTTTCAGACAGTGATCAATGATCATCTTTTGAGTAGTTGAATCATCCGCGAACAGTCGTTTCTGCTTGTGGCTTTCCTAAATGAACACTAGGTCCATTTGTTTTCTTTTCCTCAAATTAATAAATTTATAATTTTTTTGGGAGTTGTATTTAAATGAATCATTTATTTTAATAAAAAAACAAAAGGAAATAGTCACTGTTTTAAAATAAATTTAAATCTAGAGGAAAAAATTCCAAGCTTCAATTGGAATTAAAAATGTTCATTAAATAAAAACGAAAGAGTAAAAAATTATTAATCTAAATTAGAAATATAAGTACTGAGCTCAAGAATTCATTTTTCTACAAAAATAATTCAAAATGGTATAAAAATAACCCTACAATTTAAAAAAAATATGTTGCATCAAACTATGTTAATCGTAGTAAACTGAAGAAAGAAAACTGTAATTCTGAAAAAATGCTGGGATGCCTTACAAGTGCACATGTTTTCCCAAGCTTTCATTTGTCAGAGATAGTAAAGAAGAAATTTCGAAGTAAATTATTATTAAAACATTCAAATTTATCTTATTCCAAAATTGAAGATGGAATTTGTGGGAAATCAAACAGTCAATCACTGGAATAATTTGTCAATAACATTCTGTGATTCAGCCTGTATCAATAGAAAAATTGTGAGCAACCAGTAAAAAATTATCAAGCATATATTCTGCCTACTGCTGACAACTTAAGGAGCATAATATGCAAGAACTTTAAAAAGTCATAAATATTGATGTTGAGAGCAAATGAAAATTTAAAAAAAACTTAATTCGTGAAGGAAAACAGTTATTTTTTGCATAGCAAATTCCAGTTTCAGTTCTTACAGATGGACTTCTTTTAAAAGATTATATCAAATACAGCCAAATTAATGGAATATTTGAAAAAACCGAACAAAACTATCACAATGGAAATTCCAATCTCAGCTTCTTAAATTCCGAAGTAATCGTGCAAGATTCTTAAATTCCGAAATAAGCCAACAGGAGTGAAATGTTGGAAAAGTAGTTGTAGAATAATCTGCTCATGACGCATCACACACACTCTTTTAAAAGACAATACGAATGCTTGCGACGATTGATTTTTAAAACATTTTAAAAATGAATTACTTTTACTATAACGAGAGAATATTTCTTTGAGAAATCACATCTCTTTATAAATAATTATTGTTTAAAACAAAAACAAACCTTTATTGTGTATGTGTGTGAATTTTAAGCAATTTCAACATATGGAGATTATCAATCACTATTTTGAAAATTTTAGAATTAATTGGTTAGGATTTAAAGGCAAGAATATATTGGTGCTGCTGCCATTTTTAGAATATTCGGTAGTGGGCAAACTAAAACAAAAGGAAACTTCCCATCAGCTCCTAAAGGTACTCTGCACTTCTTATTTTCCAAGTTTTGTTACTTCAAATATATACAGAATTAAAGAAATTCATATTTGTGTCGGAAATATTTATATTTGTGTGAAAGTTGTGCAATTCACTTATAAATATAAGTGTTTTACAAGTTAGTAAGTTAGAACTATACACTAACTTCCTACTTCCAAAATCACAATGAAAAAATTAATCGTACGATTTAGTTAGATATGAATAAATGTATTATATGGTATTGGTGGTAATGATCAATTCCTGCTTTCTGATTAATAGAAATTGGCAAATTGAAAACTATTTTCCAGTGAATTCCTTCGCGTATATTCATTGAGAAATTATTAAAGAAATCTACATTTTAATATAAAAAAGACAATATTTAAATTGTTTTTCAAATTGTATTTAATCAACTTTATTTTCTTCATTTAAAATTTATAAAAAATAAAATAAAACTGAAATTACGTTTACTTTTTTTTTAAAATAGACAGTCAAAATTATGTGATAATACAGCTAAAAGATGGCATTTTTTTGCTACATTTAATTTTTTATAATAATATATTGTAAAAAAAATGTAAAATAATTTTAAATAAGAAAAAAACAGATTACATGAATGAAGGCAAGTTCTTTCCC
>JAPDSC010030395.1:0-37174 GCA_026290005.1 Latrodectus geometricus | reverse complement strand
TTACAAGTTTTCTGTGGAATTCTATTCTGAACTATGTCTTCTCCAGCATAAATCTTCACTTCTTTCTTTCTGAAACCAATTTTTTAGTTGATTAAAACACATAGCAAGAAGCAATGTCTTGTTGAAATTTTATGGTTGACCCAACTAAATGGGGACAAAAAGATGTAAAATATTAGTAAAGCATTTGTCGATGAAAACTAGAATTTATTTTCTCAGGCTCTATCGCTCATGTTTCCCAGCATATACAACGCCTGCCCATATTATCATTGTATCATAGATTCATCAACTAACATAAGGAATCCTGCAGGTTATATTCGTAAAAGATGTTAGCTGTAAATATTCTGTTTTTGGCTACTAAAACTGAAATTTATTTCTATGTAGCATCCCAGATCATAACTTCCCATTAGATTATATTTATAGATATATATAATGAAAAGTACATTTAAAATTTACTTTAGAGTGCAACACAGACTGTTATTTGAGATGGTTTTAATAATAGAATTTGTTATTTTAAGAGTAAATAAGATATGTTTTATTGCAAAAATCAAAATTGGTCCATTATTAGGAGTCGAAAATTTATTCTTTTTTTTTCCAAAAACATTCCTTTTATTTAAAACATGATGAAATGTTATTATATGAAATTTATACGAATGTCTCACTCATTTCAAATTTTAGTTTTCCAGAGCCTTTAAGAAGTGATTTTTTAGCACCCCTCTCAAGTAATTCTCTGTCCCACAGAATTGGAAATTTTCTTATAGAAACAATGAATTAAATAATTTTTTATAATATCATTTGAACTTTTTGTGTTAGAAAGTTATAGCTTACATATGTTTTTGAAAAAATAAAATGATTTAGAAAATTCAAATAGTTTTGAGTTCAAAAAATAAGTTACCTTATACTTACGAAACAACAAGATTTTAAAAAATCTGCTATTGTTTAAACTAACTTAATGCTTTTTTTTAATAATTTATTTGATTATTTCACTCTTGAAAATTATTCATTTTATGCATTTTACCGTTAAAGTGGGTGATATAAAGTGAGTGGTCTTACAATTATGAGAAAAGATCGTAATTACTCAAACTAATATATATCTTGTACGGAAGGAATTTTATACATATAAATATATATGTAAAATACATATAAATATAGATACAGTTTATAATTCAAAAATTATATACGATAAACCATACAAAGGTACATTCTTTCCATAAATGATTTAATATCTAGGAAAAGTTCTGTTATCATTTTACAAACGAACCAAGAAAAATAGTTAATATGAACTGCAACTAAATGTCTCTATATATCATACTTCCTAAATCTTTATGAAAATCTGCTCAATGTATCACCAATGACGTCCACATTCTATCTTTTTTTATTTGTTTATTTTCATATTCAGAGAGAAATAGAAATAATATAAAGTGATAAACTAAAATTATTCAATACTAGCATAATTTAGAATCATTAATATTGTAGAATATCCAAAATTCTACATTCATAATAAAATAACTCAGTGAACTCTTTTTAAAAAAAGGAAAAAGACCCCTTAGTGTATTGAGGGTTGTGAGTGCAGAATATTATAGTTATTGATCCCCACTGGAAAGTGAATTGTGATAGTAGGGAACCATGGGAGTGCTGTAGGCAGTGATGCGTTTAAAAACGAAATTTTGGCTAGGATAGGAAGGGTGGGGAAAATGGTAAAAATCATATTTCATTCACTTGATGAGATATGATGATTACATGACAGATCCCCTCCATAATTTAAAAAGGAAAGTTTTAGGGACGGGAACAGTTTATTGAACTATTAAATTTAGAAAAAATAATCTTGTAAGTTAGTTCTCGTGAATAGTTGTTTTGTCTACAGAAATATTTATAAATTTTTGTAATTGATATTTTATGGAAACAGAAATTAAGTATTTTTTGACAGCTGAGCAATATTATAAGTTTTTTCTAAATTTATCATAAATGATGCTAAATGATAATGTATGTTAAAGGATTTCAAACGTACCAATAAATGAAAGTACGAATTAGAAAACTGAGAAATTACGATAAGTAAATAAAGAAAGGAAAATTTTTAAGATGATAAAAATAGTTTTAAATTTCGAAACAAGTAAGCATTTTATTAGTCACGGTATTTTTTCAAATTTAACTAGTATTAGGCTAACCTTTAAATGTTATGGGACAAACTTTATAAAATAGTGACATGTAGTAGACAACTTAATGGTCGAAGATCCATTGTAAGCCATTTCAATATCCACTTCATATATATTACTATATAAAATATTAAAAAATTCCGGAAACTTTTTTAAATTTTTTAATATTTACAATGGCAAACAATTTTGAATATTGCATTTGATTAGCAAAATTTTTTATAGAAGCAATTTCAAAATCACTAAAAAAAGTTGTTATTTTGAAGAGGATTCCAAGAAATCTCATTGAAAATTCAAAATATTTGTGGAAACAAAACCATTGTCTATCTTTATTGTTTCGGTTCTCACTAAAGTATTTGTTCTCTGTCAAGTTGATTTAAATACTATATCTGGGCTTGCGTAACCCATTTCTTTTAGAAAGATGAAAATAATAATTTTAAGTGGTGAATTACAGAATACAATAAAATCTATGTTCAATGTTATAGATCCCACTGCAGTCTCTAAAATAAAAAGGTTTCCAAATTGATCTATTCTTATTCTAAACTTCTACTAGTTAGATTTTGCAAGTTCTTTAATATGTTCAATTGCCAGAGTTTTATTGCTAGTCAAGAATGTTAATATTTTCCATGTGCAATATTTATGTAATATAAAATTTTATTGTATATTGAATATTTTATGAATATTCTAAAGAATATTTCTAAAAACATTTTACAGAATCAAACCAAAAGATAAACATTTTCTAATGTGTGCCTTTCCCTATAATGAATCCATGTTCTTCTGAGTTTTCAATTAATACAATCTACAAGCAGAGATTATCCAAAATATTAAATAAAAACAATCTTTGAAATTAAATGCATATTTCAATTCTGTAGCCTGTTATTTCGCTGATTGAGGTGATTGCAAGAAATCATAAGTGTCATGTGAAGTATGTTTTGCAATGCAAAATGCAATTACAAAAAAAAAATAATAAATAAATAAATAAATAAAAAATGATAGTTATAAATAAAATAAACTGTCATAAAAGTCTTGTTAAATATGTGAGTTGTACTGTGCTCCTTGAAGATGATATTAGTAATTTCATTTACCTTTATTTCCATTCATTAATTTTGTGGTGAAATTTTGAAATTTCACAATCTTTATCCCCAGCCATATTAAAATTTCTTTAGCTACTTCATATATATATATATATATATTGTTATATAAATTTGGGTTCCTTTCAATTCAGAATTCCTAAATGGCTTAAGAGAAAACATAAAATATTTTGTAAAACAATTTCATCATTAAAAATAAAATATAAACTTATTACTCCCAAAATAAAATTGTTTTAAATGAAAACTATTAGAATTAAATGAAAGTTATTATGATTAAATGAAAATGTTTAATTAAATCATCATAAGATAGACATTTAAAAGGTATTTTTATGGTACGATATTATTGTCATTTTGATGAACTATTTAGTTTAAGTTCTGAATTGGAAAAATGTTTTTTAATTTCATGTAGATGATAAAAAAGTGAAAAAAAAACAAAAAATCTTATCAATTTTTCTCTGTTTTATATTGTTTTAACTGAAGTTTCTTACTCCAAAAAATAAGATCGTAAAAACGAGTAAATATTCTTGATGCAATTTTTTTTATTTGCTTTTAAAAATAAACACTTCAGCAATTACATTTTTTATTACAACCAGATTCTTATAATACATATAAATTAATTATTAAGATGAGTTTAGTTCTATTAAAGTAATATGAGCCTAAAAGATGGATTATCATATGTAATGAAAAGCGTTAATACATTTGTTATATTTGACAATGTCCACATATCTTAGAAAAGGCGTATTTTTGCTTAAAGTTTGAAGAATTAATTCTTAAATTTAATTCAATATAATATAAATATTTAGCAAACCAACAATTTTTTACATCAACTATGATAAAATTGTTACAAAAACAAGAATGAAAAAAATTCCTCTTTATGAATTCAATTGGCAAACTATGGATAACACCACATCATTTTGTTATAAAGTAATGATACGAAATAAAATTACATTATTCATGAATTTCTCAGTTCACGTACCTTCTGAATTTAAAGCCACTTATTGAATAAAATTATACTTATGTAATAGTTCTATTCTTGTATAATCAGTCATGAGCTGGGACTTCTATTGTTCACTAAATTGAATTTATCAACTTAATCTACAATCATTAATGTGTATTACATTCAAGCAGAAACATTCTCTCTCTCTCTTAATAGTAGTCATTTACTCTGCAATAAATCAATACATGATGTAGGCGGCTTTGAAGAAGAAACACCCTTTTCCCTGTCATTCAATCTTATCAGTATAGACTTTGTTGAACATCCCCATTTCCTTTTCAGACCCTTCCTCAACTAGGATTCCGGATTGATTAGTAAGGGAGAAACTTTTTAGTAACATAAAGTCAAATTTGCCACATCTTTAGAATGAAAATTACATTTAATTTGAATAAAACTAATGTCAATATTTCATTACAATCAGTAAATTTCAACCAGAACGTTCCTGCGGTGGTACAAGTAAGGATTCAATAATTTTTAAAATGTAAGATAATTAAGGCAAATATTTTTTTATTTTGTTAAAATAACATGAATGTGATTTTATTAAAATATATTACTATATTTAAAAAAATAACTTTTGTTTTATGAATGATATTTATATTTTTTACTTATATGAGAGATTTAATAATTTTAGGAAGCTCTTTAAATGTTTAATATATTGTTAAACATATAAAACAAAAATTTATTAAAACATCATTTTCTTACGAAGTGAAAACATTTCTGCCATTTGCAATTAAACATTTGCAATAAATATTTTTAAAAGTGCACATCATAATTCAAATTAATCGATTAAATTACAAGACAAAAATTTAGAACTATTTTTAAATTACAACTGATATTTACTTAAAGTCTATCGATGTATCTATTTAATACTTTTTTTAATGATATATATAATTATTCATTTAGAATACTATTATGGTATTTTTTAATATTTTTATAAATATTTGAGTAAAATTCTTTTAAATTTTTAAACACATTTTAAACGTTTCTAAATACGTTTTAAAATCATTCAGTGTGATGAAATTTTTCTACAAGAATAACTCGAGAAAAGATTAATATATTAATTTATAGATAATAAGCTATCCTAATTTATAAAATTTAAATTGTAATACAAGGAAATATTAATTTTGGTAAAAAAGGGCACATTTGTGGTAACTGTACGTCGAATCAAATGTATTTAAAATTTTAATAAAAATTCAAAGTACATAAAGTTATTTTTATAAAGACTAAGCTTAATAAATCATTAGATGAACATGTTTGAAGCATACAATTTATTAATTTGGAGAAATGTAACACTTGATGTTTTCATACTTTAAGAATGTATTAAAAACATTAAAAAACCGTTAAAGACTTTAATCTGAAGGAAGGTATAAGAAAGGAATTAATATAAAAATTTATGATAGAAAAATATCACTTTACGAAAATTAATTATCATTTGTTAAAATTCTTCTGGTTTCAAACTTCTGTGCTTATTTTTTAAAAAATAAAGGGTATTTTTTCTCTATAATGAAGTTTCCTTATGCTCCAAAAGTAAAATTTAAAAATTAAGATAGTTTGAGTCTAATAAGTGTTGTAACTTCCCTATAATTGAAATATTCCGAGTGAAGAGTTAATAAATAAATAAAAACCATCTCTGAAATCCTTCTAAATGCCTTTCTTACGAAAAAAGACAAATATTTTTTTTATTGAGAAGGAAAATCAAAATGTTAACTGACAAAGAAATAAAACACCGAATTCTTTTCTATTAAGAATAAATGCGTGGAAGTTTCTACGTCTAGCGTTGTATTGATTGGGCTCCCTTGTGTTTTGGTAGAGTTTCTATCGATCTACCTGGTTCCCTTCGAGACCGCGTGGCGCGTGCCTGACCCAAAATAGAAACTCCATTTCTCAGTAAAAAGAAGAGCTGTTTCAAAATATATGAATGTTATTTTTATCATAAATGAACAGAGTTCTATTTTTATAATATCATGGACACAATATAAATAAATAACTAGAGATGTACCAAAACAAGTACTCTGACGTTGATTTTCCTATAATAAATCCATTTATCTCCCTTAGAATATAATTTTCAGGATTTTAGAAAGCTTAATTTCAAGTTTATTTTTGTACGTGTATTCCCTGGAGTACAATTCTGTGACTGAAAGTTTTGTAAGAATTCTTATGGCGATTTTATAAAAATAAGATAATTTTTTTGCATAACTGAGCAAGAAAGGCAAAATTTAAAGATAAATTACGATTTTAACTATATCGAAGTTATATGAGACGGAATGAAAGTATAAGTTTATTGAATGCTTATTTTCTTTCCCTAAAACTAGCACACTTATAGAAAAATATTTAAAAAATCCTAAATTACATACGTTGTTAAATTTTTTTTAAAAATAGCTAGTTTCATACATATTTAGCTTATACCTATTTGGAGAATTATAATGCATATCTGTCAAGACAATATTACATAGCACTATGAAACATTTTCTATTAGGTAGTAATTCTGAATATAAACCATGTTATGTTTATAATTCCAATATATTTAAATTTATTAAATGTTGTATTTGTTTCAGGTTTACAATATTTTACACATTTTATGTTATTCATATACGTTTATTTTTATAGAAAAATGAACAAAGTTTAAGAAGTTATTTTTGAATATAAGGCTACGAGCAAATTATGCATGATAAAAATGTATAAAAGCTTATAAAAAATTTAAATTTAGAAATATTAAAATCCAAAAGTTTCAGTCAATGCAAGAATTCCTTTTCATTCTGGTTATTTTTGATTTCACAATTCTTATCATAAAACCATTAAATTATCTTATAAAAGCACATTGGTTAATATGAAAAATACAATAGTTAAATTAGATTTAAGTACTAATTATTTAATTAATGAGATATTTTTAAAAAATTGTCACAATTTATACATGAATATAATTTCTTTTGGCTTTCAAAAAATCGATATAAAAAATGTTATTTAAACGAAGCATAAAAAGCCATTACATGCTAGAGTTGTTCCAATAAAGAATAAAGACATTTATATAAATAAGGGTTTGAAATTGTCAGTTTTGAATGACAACTATATCCGTCAATGTCTCTTTACTGAAGTGCAGACTTATATTAGAAATTAATGGTTCCCAGCCAGATGGTGAGGAGAACATGCCAAAACAATTCAAATTTGATTCGGTCAATGTGCGCATTGTTTTATATGAAACTGAAGCAGAGTATACATTTAGTTGCTGATTTTTAGCTAAAGGCTTCAATTTTTTTTAGTTTCTACATAAATATATTTTATAAAAATGTTTAGACACTGAAGCATTATTATTCAACAATTATTAAATTAATAAACTATTGTACGTACTACAGTACATGGCTTTAATGATTTTTGTAATACCCTCAATGTAGAAATTTTGAGGGAATTTTTTAGATATTTTGCCTTATAAATCAGAGAAATTAATACCTCAACAATCCGATATTGATAAATTTAAATACATTATGAGAAAATTGTTAACATTTACTAATTTTATTTAATGTTGGAATCGAACTTCTCACCTTACATCGTGAAAAGCTCTGCTTTGACTACTAAGAAAATGTAAATTTAAAATCATAAAATACAATCTATTCTTTATTATTTTATTTATCTTCATAGAGAAAGCATAAAAAATGATTTATTTCTAAACTTGGTTTCTTGTTTGTAAATAAATTACAAATATTTACAACATTTCGTATAAAAGGAAATGGAAACATTAAGTTTAAGTTTTTACGCTTAATATTCAGGTGCAATTTAGAGAGAATAAGAAGACATGTTTAGAAAACATTTTAACATTATAAAGAAAAGACAACCCAGTTAAATTATTAAAAAATTCAATTAAATAAAAGTTTTTAAGTCTTTTTATTGCTTTCTAATTATATTTACGAAATAAATTTTTTACTGAAATCAATAATAAATATAACTATATGCGGTGTTAATTTATATAAAAGAGTGAGTAGACATTTTAAAATAAAATTAAGCTAGAACTGTTTATCTATAAAATACTTTAAATTATTATACAAAAAATTACAATAGATATTTGATCTTTCCCATTCCAACAATAATTTTCTAATTCAGTTTTTCTTAATTAAAATAGGTATATAATTATATTGTTAAGATTTCATTCCAAAATAGATTCCTCAAAAGAAAATATATAACCATCTGCAACTGTGCAAATAATTGCCACACCCAATATCTAAATATAATAAGTGAATCTTCAGAAGATTACTTTACTTGTCTACAAAATATACGGTTAGAGTGTGTATCACATTACTCAGATTATATTTTTCCCTCTTTCTGAAAGTTAATTTAAAGTAAGCTTAGAACAAGTAGTGCAGAGGAGTGGCTCCTATAGTCATGACAGAGTGCAAAAGCAGATGATTTCGGGATTGAAAAGGAATGAACCTCAAGAGGGCGTTATTCTGATAAGAGACTAAAATAGAGTCTATTGTTAAGCGTCACGATCATCAAGCTTTTCAAAGAGATTCGACTTGGCTCCGTGACCGCCAGGTGTCGCCGAAAGATGTTTCATTGTTAAAAGACATAAAGGATTAGATCATAATCCCTATGGAAAAAGAAAACTAGCTATTCTTCTGACTTAAAATTTCTTTCCCACTCATTTTAATCATTTCAATATGAAAAATCTTATTAAAAAATCACTATTACTATGTGAATGTATCGTATTTCAAATTATTGATTACTAATTTTAGTAAGTTAAGAAACAATGCTGGGTATTATGCATTTACTTCATTTGATAATCAGCTTCTAATGAACCTTTCCTGAAAAGTGTAAAACAAATGAAAATTTGGTTTTTAATACAAATGTAAACTTCAAATAATAATAAATACAAACTGACTGGTTCAATAGTTTCAGAACAATGTAAAACGGTTCGTAAAAAAACAATGTGACATATGATGTGTATAAACATTTTGAAGTTTAAAACTTGAATATCAAGAACTGAGTTTAAAAAATATTAATGCAGCATGTTAATGCACATTTAGTCAATGTACAATAGATAAAATTTAAATATTTTTTATGAAAATGTTTCTTGCTTGCTAATAAAATGCTTTTTTTTACGATGTAAATGAGAATGTATAATATTTTTTTCATCCTGGATTCAGTGAATGTAAATTGTAGCCCATGCAGCTAAGAAGTGTGTTTTCAAACTAAGAAAAATGCTCTAGGTATTAAAAAAATTGATAGATTCAAATGTCATATCACGTTGAAGTGTGAATAATAATAGAAGAATAAAAAAAAATTAAGTTCTGAAAGAAGATTGAAATTAAACAAAAAATGATCTTAGGTCATTATAAAAAATTGTCAAAAATCGGTATTTATTAATGAGGGAAATATTTAAGAAGATTATTATTTTACTATATTCTAGCAACATATTTTCAGTATTTGGTATGGTTATTTAAATACATGAAAATAACCACATAATAAATTGTTCTGAATGATCTAAATATGAATTAACGTATCCTGTTCACCTTCACCATATTAATGAGATAGAATGCAGAAAAGAATTATCTTAACAAAGGCTTTCGTTGTTTATGAATATAAATTGTAAATTTTTTCTCTTATCTCTAGATTTTAGCATAAAAAAAGAAAACTTTTATACGTAGAAAAGAATATATATTAATAATATCAAACTGAGGATATGTTTCATTATTAGCTTTATTAATGTAATCATAAGACTAAAAATTAAAAAGTAAGATTTACCAAGAAATAAATAATATTTAACACAACAATAAGAATTTCAAAACAAAAAGCAGAACATCATTAATATTAAAATTCATAGAATGTAACGTTACTTAAAAATTAAATATATTCTAAAGTAATTCAAATCTAACAATTTTAATATTGCTTCAAACCTGAATTGGAATTAAATTAAAATATAACACTTTAGACAAGACTGCATGCAATTTTTATACACATCATTAAATGTTAAAAGTATTTTAAAACTTGAAATTGATAAGAGATAAGCTATAATTTAGATTATTTACAGGCATGATAAAAAATTATAGTTTTACATGAAATAAACACTGAAAAATTTATTTTAGAATTAAATATTGCTTTAAAATAAATAACATATTTTTTGGTATTAATATCGTTGATAATTTTGTCTTTGTTTTCTAGTGCTTATGTTTATGGGATTTAATTAAACTCATAATTGATAAATGATGTTTATAGTTTAGCCATTACAATATGTATACCATATATTTATTGTATAAAACATTACATAATTATTACGAACAATATTTTTTTAATTTAATTTAATACTCAAAACACATAGTTTTCCACATCATACTGATAATTTAAAAAATTCAAGTAAGTATGAAGATATCAAGACCATTTAACTTCTTTTTATAAAAATTTTTTTTATCAAAAATATATCTGAAATATTACTCCGAATATGAAAAAGAATAAAGAAATAAAAATTATAAAATAAAATAATATAAAATTTCATATTTCTATCATTTAGTTCACACTCATGTTATTTTAAGAAATGAAAAAGTAATAATGAAAGTAAATATAAGGCAGAAAAAAACTATTATAATATGCAGACTGATTTTAACTTATTTTAAAAATCTTAAACTCAGCGATTTTATATAGTTACAAGAATAAAGTTTTAGAAAATTATATCAAAGTACGTAAAATAATAAATATGGAAAAATTGAAAAACAAAAATTACTAAATATTTTAAGAAGTAATATATTATTAAAATCTCTAAGAAGAAATTTGCCTAAAATTAGCAATACCAGATAACTTTCTAACTTTACTATTTCTAATTCACCATTTTTTTGTATTTATCAGTTACATTTCTTGTATGATAAATATAGAAATTATTATATCATGAAAATCTATACATTTACTTATTTTTTAATACATGATATAAAATAAGTTATACTATTCATTATTTTTAAGTTTGAAAAAGTAATAAGTATTAAATCTTATAAAACTGCTAAAGAAAGAATTAAATTTGAATTTGATATATTCTTTGATAACTAAACTTATATACTTCAAATATTTCTTATTTGAAGCACATAAATACTATTGCTAATTATGAGCATTTTTGTAAAATACCTCTGCAAAATGATGAAATATATATAAGACTTAAAAAAAAATATTTAGGCCAAAAATCCAAAGCTGGAAATATATATATAAGAAATTATAAAATTATTAGCTAGTTACAGAATAAAAAACTTGCATGAACAACTTAATTTTTCGTTAGTCATAGTAATGAGGTGTCATACGTGACAAATTATAGTTCTTATATCTCGGAAGTTCGTGTTAAAAATATGAATTACCACCCATTTACGGATCCGTAACAAATTACAGATCTACGCAGGAAGAGAGCTTTTCCAATTAAAATCATGAGACATTTTTCGCCTTCAAAAATCTGAAATTTTTTCTTTCGTAACACCAACGCGTATTCGAGTTACTAACAAGCTATTTTTTTAAAGATATTTCTAGAATGGGACAGGAAATATAGCTACATTTCAGAGCATTGGCCCCGCCGACACCCGATGAATGGTGATAGAGAAAAACAAGTTTTACTTCGAGTAAAATTTTTTTTAAGTGATTCTCGATCATGTAAAAGTATTAAAGTTGATATTGAAACCATATATTATTGTAATTCTTTCCATGCTTAACACTTTTTTATTGATCCTTTCACGCAAATAGTCTTCCCTGAATGAATTGGCATAAAAAATTCTATTATTCCATTTCTATCTATATTCCGTAATATTTTGATATAAACAAAATTCATCTGATTCAAACTTGAATATTTTTGCTTACAAATTTATATGAAAAACATTATAGTCGATACGAATATTTTAATTAATAAAGTTTGGCAGTAAATGAGTTATTGTTGTTGTCGTGTGCCAGCCAGGCTGGCAATATGGAGTGCGCTGCTCCACTTTTCCAACTTAACCATATTTGGTGTGAAGTCCGACTTCCTCAGTACACACATGCCATAGGTACCCGTTTATAGGGTAAGCAACGATTCACACACACAAAGAAAGGACAAAGACAAGAATAAGAGAGAGAGAGAAAGTACATCCATGCCCGAGCCAGGATTCGAACCCAGGTCCCACCCGTCTGTAGTCAGGTACGCTAACCACTAGACAGGTTGGGTGGCAAATGAGTTATTAATATACAGAAATACTCATTTTACATATAGAAATATGAAAAAAATATTTAAAAAATGAGTAATGAAAGCTAAATTATGAATAATTAAGTTCAGAAAATTGAAATAAACATTGTCTTATCAATTATGTCACAACACATTCAATCATTCCTCATAAGAAGGATCACTTGTAGATGATAAAACCATGTAAAAATGATTATGCTATCATTGTCTTCTTATAAATAATTTCTAACAACAAAGGATTTCTTTTTATCGAAGTTACAAAAAGATATAGATGATAAAACAAATTTAAAAGCCCTAATATATCGCATAAGGTAGTGAAGCCACTAAAATAGTATTTTTGAGTTATCAATAAGGTATGGCTATGAATTGATAAATGCTCAAAATTCTTCATTTAGCAATAAATTAGTACCAAAAGTAGCTTCTTATCTTAAACTCAACAGATACCTTAGTTAATCTATTTTTGGGATAGTTATTTTTTAATTCTCATTTCACAACTATTTTTAAATTACATTAATAATAAACATTGTGATTTATAAATTGAAAAAAATTGTCTATTTTTATTTTATTTAAATTCATCCGAAAAACCTTTATTTTTTTTACTTTAATTATTAATTTCGATCAGTTTTCAATTTCTGGTGATTACATTTTCACATATTTTTTGATATTTTTCTCTTTTCTCAGAAATCTTAAATCTATAACTTAAGAACAAAGTTTCCAATAATATAATTGAAATTCATCCATTAAACGAAGTGAAATTGAAATCATATTAGCATCATAGTAAAAAGTTTAATTTATTAATGAGATGTATAAAAAAAGAAATTATAACATTTTATCTAAGAATAAAACCAATTGTAATCTATTTAAAAAACAGAGAAATTTAGACATATTAAACATGTTTACAAATGCGAAAGTTGTATTTAAATACAACTTTCCTGTCCTCTTTATTCACTAGTGTGTGGCAGAAGTATTATTTTAAAGATAAACAAACCTAATTACCTAATTCGTGAGCAATAGTTTACAATATTTCATGATGTTAACGAGTTGGGAAAAGAAAATGTCAATTTAAAATGCAAACAAAATAAATTAGGAAAAAATTCTCCATGATTTGCTGAATTGCACTTCCCAAGCGTTTAATAATTTAGAACTTCTTTCAAAACAGAAAAACAAGCTATTAAGTAATTTTTCGAAGTGACAATTTACAAATGAAATTGAAATCAATTATAATGTCACTGTATTTATACATCTCGATATTCTGGAAAAAAATATACTAGCGGCGAAATGTTATTCATATTTATTATGTGTGCTATTGTATTCTTAAGTTGGTTTCTCACACACATTAAGTTTGTACTATTTTAACAAATGAAAAGTATTAATTTATATATAATAAATAATTCTTAAGATTGAACAAAAAAAAAAAAAAACACTAAACAAATCAAACACTTAATAATAATTATAATATCATTTATTTTAATAATTTGGAGTTAAGTAAATATGAAAATGGGAAAACTAACAAATTTAGTTTCTATATAATACAGATTATTTTCAAAGCACGTATATTAGAAAAAAAGCCTATGTGTTGACAGCCTTTTACAATTTACTTTTATTTTTCTAGCACTTTTTTAGCTTTGCATGGAATTACTTAATTTACATATAATTTTTAATTAGTTACATCTTCAAAGATCAACCTAATGTGTTGTATTGCTGTTCAAAATATGCTTAAAAACCGTTTATACTTTCTATAGTATAAACACATTGCTATTATATAATCAATTATGAATAATCATTTTCAAAAAGTTTTTCAATATTAAATATGCCCACAATAATCGTTAAATAACTCTACAAAACTTTGAAATTGTTTATGATTTTAATAAAATTATTTTAAATCTGACTTTTTTTATATAAACTATTCAATTTATTATTAAATGTGCCAGATAATATCACTAATTTACTCCGATTAAATTATCGACAAAGAAATAAATCTCTTAAAGTGCTGATTTATAAAAAAAATAATACTATAATAATGACTAGGTTGAAGTGTTTTACAGATATTTGGAATGAAAAAAAGAAAAGAAAAAAGAACTATAAAAAATATTGAATGTGATGCACTAAAATTTATTTTTAAAAAACTGAAAAAATGATTCTTTTGTTCATATTTTCATGA
This sequence comes from Latrodectus geometricus, assembly GCA_026290005.1. NCBI lineage: Eukaryota > Metazoa > Arthropoda > Arachnida > Araneae > Theridiidae > Latrodectus > Latrodectus geometricus. Next base: position 22,614 of record JAPDSC010030395.1, on the reverse strand, counting down.
AATGTATCACTAAGAAACAATGTGATTGCTATAAAAACAATCTGATTTACTTCATGCATATATTCAATATGAAATTTAATTTACTCATATTATAAAAAATAATTTTGGGGTACTCAAAACAAAAAAATATTGAATATGCAATGCACTTTTTTCTTATTTCAATTTAACCACATAAATATGAAAAAGTATATTTAATATGCAAGTATTCTTTAATACACAGAGTGAATGAACTTGAATACATACTAAAAAGAGAAGTTTTCAGAAAAGCGGTTGATGTAAAATAAATAGCCCATAAACTATCAGGGGAGATACTGGTTATTTCTTTCCTAATATATTGCAGTTTTTGACTTTCAAAGAAGAGTGACTTCAATTTTATGAGCAGTTTTAATGCGGCGTTAGACTAAAGCGTTTCCGGCTCTAGACGACTATAAGAAATTGAAATTAAAAACAAGTAAAAGTAATTAAACCCAAATAATAATATTTTTCCTTCAACTTCTTGAATACTCAAGAAGTACAATTTGCAAATAACTTTCGTTTCTTTTGTTGAAAAACGAAAATGAAGAGTTTTAAAAAAGTTATGACATTGAGTTTGACCTGAAAAAGCAATTTAAACCAAAGTTGTGTTCGGACGGTATTCAGATATTTACTTGTATTTTAAATTAAAGTCTAAGAGATTCTTGCCTTTAGTAAACATTGAGCCACAAACGTGCTTTGCATTCTATAGTATTTTTTTTAAAAAGTTATTTAATTATAGCAACGTATTATTAAGCTTCCTGAGAAAGAAAGTCCATTTACAAAATTAAATCATGAAAAAATAATTGTACATAATTTCAAATTAGATATACATATTTTTCCTAAATTTTCTTTTTTTTTTTTAAATAGATTTGCACCATATTATTTATTTTTCCTTTCTTAAATAAAATTTTTTGAAGTATGTACTTTTTATTTTATGAAGATATCTGTAAATGATAGATCCACGCATAAAAGGCAATAAAAAAGGATTAAAACTTATGTTATTCAATTTATTACTCACATTTATAAATTCAACTGGTTAATAAATTTATCATAGTAGTATTTTTTTTACTAATCATGTGCAAACATTACTAGCTCAAAATGCGATGTTAAAAATATTATAAAACTATCAAAAATGTGTCATAAAATATGAATGAATATATAATTATTCGAAATCTTTAAATGTCCAGTATTTAATTGAAACAAATTTCAATGTTTCTTGCATGTGTAAATTTTTACTACTAATTTTATTTTGCTTTTTTATCCAGCATTTCTGAAAATAAATTTTAAATTTAAATGAGAATTGTGTGAATAAGTTAGTATTCTATTACTAAGTGATTATTAAAATTATAACTTGAAATTTTCAATTTGCCAAGAATTTTATGTAGATATTGTGTTATAATGATAAGAATGCCCCTGCCAATATGTATGTTCTTGTTTTTCTGTTCAGTGAAATGTTCGGTTTTATCCTTAACAATGGATAGAAGAATTGATAGTCTTTTCTTATCAGAAAAAACCTGACCGATGTCACAATAAGATTATTAGTTCCCATCAAAATAATGAAATTTATGATTTCCGGCATCGTAACTTTGTAATAAAAACCATTCCAATCATATCTGGCGCAACCTCTCACAGAAACAGAAGTGAAAGAGGTGTCGTCATCAACTCTTCCCCGGAGGGGCCAGTGGCCGGCGTGGCACGAAAGAGCCTTCTCGCTAAATCGCCATTCTGCTAGTGCTTAACCAGAAGTGACCATTCTACGTCACGCCTGACATGGCAATGATGGGTACTGTATATAACGATGAGGATGTTAATCAGTCCGTGACGAAAGTTACAATAAAAATAAACCAGAGGAAAAATCTCGCTGTGACTTTGTAACCAATGTTTGAATTCTCTAAAAAGAACAAACTGGCATGTTCCATGATGGGAGAACTATTTATTTTTTTTACTTTGCTTTTGAGTTTCTTTTATTTATCATTGTCTACTGTGACAGAGTATAATTTCAGCAAAAATTAATACTGCAGCTCGTTAGTCATTCTTTTGGAAAAGGAAGCATCGTTTCCTTCATGGTTGCTTTATTGGTGATGTTTTCCGAATGCGCAATCCCTTGTTGCATGGAGCTAACTGTATTAAATTGTATCGGATCAAGGTTTCTTGCGGAAATGTATCTCACTTCCTATTCTTTTATATCTCTTTTCATATTTCAGTACTGTGTTCAAGTATTAATAATATCAAATAATTGTCGAATATCATTTATCAAAATAATAGGGGAAAAAATGAATTGTTTAGTTATGAAAAATTTTTAATCCTAATTTTACTTTTTACTTCATGCATCTTTGAATGATAGAGAGAGTGAGACAAAAAAAAAAAAAGGAAATTTTGTACCTTTTTATAGCTTTTTAATAGAATCGATGTATTAGAAGAAAATATAATCTTATACATCAAAAAAGTCATCCATAGAAAGTCATGTTCCATGAATTCATTTTTTAAATCTAATTGTATTGATCTCAGACTTTTTATCAGTTACTTATGACATTGTTATTGCTTCTTAAAATTATTGAAAAGACCAATCATATCGTAGGATACACTATAACCATCTATATGATAAAAGAACAACAAACAACTATGCCTCCTTCAGGATAATTTTGTTCTTTTCATAGTTCTCTACTTAAATGCTTAAGACGCTTTTTATTCTATTTTATAATGTACATTTATCCACTGAAACTTAATTACTCAAGTTTTAATATTCTCAGTTTGTTAAAATATTAGAGATGGATATTGAAATATCGAAATCAAGGTAATCTACCTGTGAAACAATTAATAAAAAATCAAGACAGTAAATTTAACATTGAGCTACATCGCATTAAGAAAGAGTAAAATATTTTGTTTTCCATAATTTGACCATCTACCATCTAAACATGTTATACTTCTATATATAATTCTAGGAAATTTCTGTACTGTATTTAATTTGTATCTTTTTTAAAAAATGCCGTTAAATCAATATGGTTACATAGGACAATTAAATATAACTACGTTACGTTGTATTTAACTAAAAATAAATAATTTATATTACTAAGTCTCAATAAATAATATTTGTATTTGATATAAAAGTTTACTAAATTAACTTATATTTACATAATAGTATAATGTTAACAAATTATTGACAAATTGTTAAACAAATAACTCTAATACTAAAGAAATCATAAAAATATTAAAAAAAATAAATAAAATGTACGAAAAAGAGTTTAAAATTTCGTTTTAAATATTAAAACAACTCTTTAAAGAATAAAAAATTCTAGACAATACAAAGAGTGAGTAAATTAAAGAATGACATTTTAATAAAATTTCCGAATTTATTAATTTTTTTACATAAGTATTTTTACTAAGTATAATATAGGAAGTGCCAGAGAATTTGCATAACACCACACTGTTCGCGTCTTTTTTCTAAAATTCAGGGTTCAAATTTAACTTTTTAAAGTAAAATATGATGCATGAAGAAATGACGCCATTATTTATATTTAAATTTATTGTAGTATGTTAAAGTGAAAGAAGTTAGTGACATTGTTACCAGTCACGGTCAATTGTTGTTGATATCGTCGAGAAATACAAGATTATGTGTGTTCAAACACAAGCTGAAGACGTGTTTCGTCCTTAAAAACTGAACGAATAGGAGCGGCTTATTCTTTAACGTGAAGTTTTTAAGAACCGCAAAAACAACTGTAAACCACCAGTGAATTTCAACAATTATCAGTAATTACAGTATTACCCAATACTTCGAGGAAAGAGCTAAATGCATTCAATATCACAATATATTACAATCACCGCACTATCCAACAATGTTTGCCAGCATATTCGCTTAGTATTTGCAAATCGCTGCTATATTGTGGACTATTGGGAATCTCTTCTAAACAAGTAATAAATCAAGCAACACATTCTTCTATTCGTATAGGTGATCATGGATATGCGTGTGGTAAGCATACACCTATTACATGAGTTCATCGTTCAAGCAACAATCTAATTCTACCTACCCTATGGCAATTATATGGAAATGATACGTGTTCCTGTCATGATGACAAATGTGCCATGTCCTATTGCAGTCTCTATCAAGCAGTGGTATCAAAATATGAATATATAAGGTATTTTAGTTTTATTAGAATACCAACTTGACAAGAGAATTTGTAAGACGAAGTAGAGTAATGCTACCAGACAGTGGAATCACATTCAAAATCTATAGTTGAGTTTATAACATTCTTGTAACCAGGAATAGACACAAATGCTCATAGATCAAAATCATGTTAAAAGCATAGCCTGAGAAAACTTCAGATGCCGTACAAAGACGTATGCGAATACTTTCCTACAGAACAATGTATTCACTCATATAGCATTGCATCTTTCTGTCTGGTTCATTATTGAAAATTTGCATAGTAGAGGCATTTAGGAAGATACTTGTAATAGAATTAATATTCTCACATTACCCGTAAAATTGCTGTAAGAAATAAAACTGAGACAGATAATGATTTATTCTCATATTTGGATCACATTTAAATACATACAATGAAGTAAAGAAAAAAATCAATAGATGCTGAACAAAATATACTCTTATGTGAGTATCATTTAACTCTGATTTACATAATAATTGGAAAACAAGCTGAAAAAAGGGCCATGCATATGCATAGCATGCATATTTTAAAAAAATCTAATTAAAATACCTTTTATATAGATTTTCCTAAAATTTGAATTATCATTAGAAACATTTGATTGATTAAATTATCTAGTTTTTTGAAAAGGAAGTGTTACATTTTAATTTTTATTGTATTTTGATTACTGACTTCATAATAATGATTGAAATTTATATATACAGGTATTAACTAAAGACAATATGAGTAAAAGATAATTTTTATTTAAATCTGTTTGTCAGGTTTTAATTAAAAATTATTCACATCTAAGATTGTCATTAACCAAGGTAACATGATATTTTCATTAAGCCGTCTCATAAATGTGTAATCATTTTTCTTTTTTATTTAGACATTCAAATTTATTATTTTTCCTTTGAAAAGTCCTTTTTAATATAAGTCAAAAACAGAATGGAATATAGAGTGGAAATAATTACAATTGTTTATTGATTATGATAACTATAAGAAAAATTCATTGCATGAAATTATTTTTCTGAAAAGAAATAACATTTGCTGATGTACTTATACAATAATTTTATTCCAAAGGAATCATTCTATGGCTAGAGATTTAAACTCATTCGCTTATGTTGATTATTCATTATTCTATATCTTCATTGCAACGGAAAGTTTGCTTTCATTTTATAAAAAAAATTAAAATCTTTCTTCTCTGAATTGAATTGGCTTTCTTGTTTTGTTCCTCATTTATTACTTTAATCAATAAATTTTATTTCAAAAATACAATCAAAACTTATTTTAGCAATTTGACTTTTGAAAGATATTATATTAAATGTTTTACTTCATAGTTAATAATAAAATACCTTTAAAAGAATAATATTGCAAATTAAGAAAAATGAAATCAAAATATCAACATGAATAAATAATTTATTATACTTAAATAAATAGGAAATTTTAAAAAAATAATTTAAATTTCAAAATAATAAAAATATTTTTATAATAAAGCTTAAAATCATTTTCAAATTTAAAAAAATCCTAAAAAGAAGTGTAAAATTTAAAAAACAAAACTGATTTTGCAAAAAATTCCTCTTTTTAAAAAAGAAATAATATTTTCTACTTTTGAAAATAAAATATTTTCTCAAATCATCCACACAGCTTCAGTCTTTTTAAGATTTATGCGTGTATCCGTATAATATTTATTTATTTTTTTTATATTTCAAATTCTTTAAAAAATTTCAAACAGATTGAAAATCAATAACATAAAATGTAATCATAAAGTGGCAGTACATGGATTCTGTAGAAATCTTCGTCGCTTACAGCATGCCTCAAAAGGAAATTACATTCATCCCAACCCTTTGGATGAATGAGTAATTGGCTCGGATCTCTCGGGATATCACTGTAACCGCCATATAATATGACTTTTATTGTTCTGAGACCTCCTACCTAATTCACACAGATAAGGCCTAATAAAAATACAATGGTTCCGTTTCTCTATATAGTTCTTCGAATTTTTCCTATTGGTTTGTTATAAATGTAATTTTTGATAACGGAAAAAAAATCAGCAGCTTATAACTTATTTAACTTTTTATAAAATGTTAAAGTTATAATTTAAAAAACTATAATGTGCCAAAAAGCAAAAAGGAAATTATTACTAATCATTTTAATGTAATTTACATTGACAAGTATTAAATTTGCTCAAAATTAATAATATATAATTGTAGTTTTCGAAATGTCTTTTACACTACAAAATATGATTATTTTAAAATTAAGTTATATTGCTATTAAATAATATACATTTTTCTTAAAAATTTAGTTTAATTTAACGCAATGGCAATTTCGCTCACACAACTGGAGCAGTAACACAATATTATGAGGAAAAATATTTCGCCGATAATATCGTTTTGTGGAAAAAGTTTTCATTTTGATATTGAAAAACATAATCTAAATTAATTCTAGAATTACAATCATAGATGTATTTTATATATTTTTTTCTGTTTATAAGTTAATGCCTGCTTATTAATTAAAATAATGTACAAATATTTGTCAATAATTATTAATGTAAATATATATATAATTCTAAAGGAAATTATATTTTATTTTATTATATATACACACACAATCGGGATCTTTAATTTTATTTTTTGTTACTTACCAATTTCTTAGAATAGAATATAGAAGGATTATAACGATCATATTTTTTCCCTTTATCAAAAAATATTAAACATTAAAAGTCATATTAAATTATGAATAAACTAACAGTGTATATTTAAAATTACCTCAAGGGGTAAAGTGGTGTAAAATGTCAATGTGAATATAATAAGGGTGTCAAAAAAATAAAATTAGGATTTAAAGTAATTGAAGTAAAGGATGTTAATTTCTTTCTTTTCTTTCTTTTACCTCAATATTCTTAAAAATAGGATTATAAAAAAAATTAAAATCATCTTTTTATGCCCATAATTTTAAAATATAGTATTCTGATAGGAATGTTTTTTAGAAATTTTTAATACACTTCACTTGAATGATATATATTTAACTAATATTTTTATGAAAAGACAGCTAAAGTAACTTGACATTTTTTCAAGGATCGATTCAGAAGCTTTAGTTAAGGAACGAAGGAATGCATAAAACTATAAGGAAATATATCGACCTTTTTGTACATGCCTATAAAATACTAATGGAAGCAGTAACAGCAAACAATGGGTGGAGGAATTTGTACTGCTATCCACACCACTGTATATGACTTGAATCTTGAAAATTAATCCGATTTATAGCTCATGCAACCGAAAGCGTGACAAACAGGAACTGAACGTGGCGCTTCTGAAAGATTTATCCATGTTTTGTGCAAAAGGGAAGTGGTTTTTGGGTGGAAGCAAAATCCGCCAATAAAATATTTATGAATGCATTGTAGAGAGTAAGGGGAGATGAATTGGACAGAGAGCAAGGAGCAAGCCTGGATCAGAGCCAGCTCACCTCGAAGAGTGTCAGGTAGTCCGTGGTACTTAGATGGTTTGCATACAAAGCGGCATCACATAACGGAAGTAGATAATGCGATGAAAATAATGCTCATCCGTAGAACTCGAGTTAGAGAATGGTCAGAGTGAGAGTTCTGCTTCCTCATGGACTTTCTTGGAATCGAGTGATTCAGCCCGTCAACTACTAAACACGTTATACATGAAAAGAAATATAAATGAACATTCAATTGATAACAGGTCCAGCAGCTATTTTTAAGATTAAGTATTGTTTTTTCAGTAAACTATAATACAGAGATTTATAGAAAGATTAATTTTTATTGTGTTTTTTTGGATGGAATATTATCTTATTTGTTTTGTAAGATAAAAAGGAAAATTACTTTGTTCATTAAATTAAGTTTAAAATCATGCAGCTATTTTGAAGAATTTGGTATTAATAATATTTTTAAAAGACGAAAATGTTATGAAATACCATAATTTTATAAATCTCATCAACGGTGAAAATTATCTTAAAATAAAGAAATAAAAGGATTAATTACTAAATTTTATTTAAAAAATGAAGTGAAATGGTTTCGTTTAAATGTCCATTATACTTTAATGTACATTTATTTTATTTATCGATATATAATTGTCTGTGATAAATTATTCTATTGTTAACAGATAAATATTGTATATTCTTATATTTACGTACGATACATTTCTAAACTTGAATGTTTACTCTAATTAGTTTTTCTGTAAATACAATTTTAGTAAGTGTTCCTTTGATACTTCATAATAGTTAATAGCAGTATTTTTCAGATAAATATAAATAAAGTAATTTAACAAAAGAATTTAAAATCTCATGCCAATGCTATGGAGTCAAAAACATCCTTATATATGATATAGCAATAATAAATATTCTTTTTAGAATAAATTATTTGAATTAATTGAAGAAACTTCTATTCAAAATTCAGTAAATATAAAATAATAAATTATCAAATTATAACAACTTTAATATAAAATTAATATTTTAAGAAAGTTTAAAGACATATATATATTTAAATTGGCTTAAATTACAAGGGTTCAAGTTTTTATTTAATTTCAGTTAAAACTATAGTTTTGACGAATCTTTCGTTACCTTTTCGTCATGGAAATCCAAATTTCTTTGTATAATAACATAAATGCTGTCTATTTTAGATTAACATCTATGAAATACATTATGGTTTAAAACCGCGTTTAATAAAGAATGAATACGTCATTTAAGATATATTTTTGAATTCATATTAATTTCAAAATAAAATTTAGAAATATTAAATATAGCTAAAAATTATGTTTAGAATATTAAATATAGCTAAGAATTTTTCAGTTTATAATAAATTCAAATATAAATAAAGTCAAAACAACTACTTAAAAAAATGATTTACTTCAATATAAATAATCCATTTTGAATAATTATGAGAATGATATTTTTATGTTTGTCTAATATGTTAATACATGAATATTGAAACTACTGTATAAAATATTTATCTAATCAATTATTCTAATAAAAATATTTGGATGTTTTAAAAAAAATCAAAGGGAAATTGAAAAGTAAAAAAAATTTGAATGTAAAAATTAATTTTCTTCTATGTGAAAATTTTAAGTATTAAATTTACTTTAGAACCTAACTATTTAATTGTGTTTTATAACATTGATTAATTGTTTGGTCAAAATAAATGTACAGCCATGCGAAATAAATTAAACTATCATTCTCAATTAAATTTATTTTTATATTAAATATAGGGTTTGTTTTATCAAACGTTGGAAAAAAACTTAGAGAATGAAAATTTCCTTTCAAGAATCTATACCAATAATTTTATTTGGTATAGATTCATTCATTCTCTCAATTTTGTATTCACCAGACAATCATAAAAAAAGGTAAAATTAATTTGATCTTTTTTTCAGAAATATGAAGGTGAATTAAATGACTATACAATCTTTACCAAACAGTTATTATTCGTTTGAAATCTTTCTTCGTTATGTATGATTCAACGCCCGAGGATTATGAGTCATTTCTTCAGTTGAAAGGGAAGCACGTTTTTCACCTTCGTAAAAGAAAAGTAGTTTTGTGTGCACGAAGATGTTTTCTTTTATGATTCAAAATATATTTATTGCAATTCTGGATAAATGTAAATAAATATATAGAACTAAATTAAATTTTTAATCAAAAATTATCATTAAGAGATGATTTATGTTTTGTTCTAGACAAGTAAAACTTTTAATAAAGTAGTAGAATTATAAAAATAGAAAATTAATATTGTTTCTGCACCATTAAAATATTATATCATATTTTCTTAAAGTATTGTATTTGCAAACTAGTAACATATGATTGAAAAAATAAGAAAGTTGAAAGAGTATTCTAATAAAATTTAAATATATATTATTGATTTTAAACCTGGGAATATATTATTAAAAAATACATTTTTAATAAAAAAATAAAACGATTATAATAAAAATTAAATTTATACATTTATTTAATTATATAAGTTGCAGGGAAGTTGAAATGTCAAAATTTAAAAATAAAGTTCATCAAGGATTAAATACATAAACCAACATTTACTGAATTATTTAAAAATAATCAAATATCTGCTACATTGAATCAGTAAATTAATTACATGTCGAAGAATATTTTATAAATATTTAATATTGGATTATAAATGATTTTTTTCATCCATATGTGTGAATTTTACAAAGAATACCACATAATTTAATGCGGAAACACGTTTGGCAAGAAAAATACTCTTATGTTATCAGAAATTTGCTTAGTTATGACAATAAATTTAAAATTGAAATTTTTGCCTCACGTTTTTTATCTATAAGAAATAGAAGAAATTTTAAGCTTTAACATAAAATACTACATTATATTTTGATCATTTACAAGTATAATATTGTTAACTTGAAAATCTAAATCTCATTTAAGAGAATTATCAGAACATATTTATTTTAAACTTTAGATTACATTCAAAATAATTTAGATTTGGTACGTCTTTTTATATATAGACAAGAAATTTCTTATATTATGAATATATATTGTTGAATTTTAATTCATCTAATAAGATAATGGCTGGTTATTTTAATAATTTATTAATTTAATCAGGACTTTAATGACATTACAATCCAGAATGACATTAAATGTCACATTTGAACAAGATCATAAAAATGCTAGAAACAAAATATTACATCAATTCTTAGATAAATATAAAACTATTGTGCGTATTGTTTCACTATTTAACAAACGTAATAAAAACTGGAGAGGCCACAACAGTCAATAAATCAAAAGCGTTTCAAGAATATTTCCTCAACTATGAATTTTAACTAATCATTGATTGTAAAATGTTTTATATATAGTTAGAACAAAACGACACACACAGTATGGCGCTTAAAATAGACCCTTCGTAATTTTATTGAATATTGTGATTTTTGGAATTATTTGTTAATATTCGTATGTATTTTTGCAACATAATCCCTGGTTTGAGACGTATTTTTCATATTTTTGAGACGATAGTGATCAGTAAATTCGACTTTAAAATCCTAGAAATTTTGTTCAAACTTTCCAAAAGAGAAGCTTCATTTATGTTACTTTCAGCAGAATAGTGCAACATGTCACAAATTAGATCATAATTATTCCGTTTGCATGAGAGTTTGACATCTGAAAAGACGATCAGCAAAGAATTGCGGTCTCCTCGGTCACATGACTTGTCCATTTGTGACTTTTACTGGGGACTGTTAAAGGAAAAAATATACGAAACAAATCCAATTATTGAAAAACTCAAGATCAGGATCAAGGATGTCATCAATAGGATCACAATACAAGGACTGACAAGAGTGTATAAATTCTCTCAAGTGTGTTCACATATGGTGAAGTACACTTTCACCATCTAAGTGAAAGGGAGTCATCTTATTTAATACATTACTTTTTATTTTAAGCATTGACATTACAGTCCTATTTTACGTGCCGCAATCTGTATAAGTTAAATATCATAATATTAGATAAATAATATACACCTGTTACGCTATAAATCAAACAGTGGGACACAAATATCTAAATAAAGTAAAAAATATAATTTATTATACTTTAGAATATATAGCTTTAAATAAGTAATTTTAGGCAGAATAAAAATATTTTGACAATTATTATATTTAGAAGGTAGATGCATATAATCAATTTAATACATTACATTTAAAACACATAAAAGTTAAGTACGTTAAATGAAGATGCTATTGAATATTTAAAACTCCCTCATCAGAAAATTATCGTTGAAATTATTTTGCTTAAAGCATAATCAACCTAAGATTGAATTTTAATCGAAATTTAAGGATGATTTAAGGTTAAGTACATTTTATCACAATAGAAATCGGATACGCAGAATATATAATTGATTTTAACTTTTTCTTAGTTGAAATTTAAAAGTGAAGTTGACAAGCTACACGTGAATATAAACGTATAAAAATGGGTGTTTTAATTTTACATTGTAATCACTGGAGTAATTATTTAACTTAACATGATACACTTTTTGCACACAAAATTTACTTTAAGCGCTCGAAAGAAATGAAGAGAGCGTAGAGCGTTAAAGACTCCCAACAACATCTAGCAATTTTTAGCCGGGACGGAAATCGCCTCTCACGCACACGTCTTCACTGATCCAGAACGCTTTCTTTTGCATTACCAAACCCATTGCCTCGAGCTGTACCGAAGCTTTCTCTTTCATTTAGCTTCATCAATTCAATTCCTTTTTTTAGCAGTCGTCTCTGTTGCTTTGTATAAAAAAGATGTTCAGCGGATTCATTAACGCCGAGTTGTTTGTGCATTCTTTTTCTAAGAAGGATCAATGGAACTTGAAGTGAAAGCTCTGGTGTAGTAAAAAGAATATAATGGAAAAAAATATGCATGAGTTCTATTTCCTTCTATTATACACAAAAAGATCTTTGTAAGGATTGAAAAATAAAAATTTTAATTAAAATATTTTAAAAATGTTTGCTCATAAAGATGTTTGGAATTTCCTAAATAATGTGAAATGATTATAAGAGGGTAATTTTGTTTACATTTTAGTTTAGTTCTTACGTTTAGCACTATTTTTTTAATAACATAAAAAATAAAATGACTGTTATGAGATTATATTTTCTGAAACAAGAATTTAAATTAATTTGTCAATAACAATTTAAAAGGAATATTTATGGCCAAAAAAAACCTTAAATAGAAAACACATTAGATATGAAAACGTAGAATAAGCACAATAAAATCCATTAAAAAATAAACAATGCATTAAAATGGAATCAATACTAGTATTTAATTTTCAATGACTTTTAATTTTTCTCTATGCTTTTAAGATGATTTTATATAGAATTAAGTTTAATCTCACAAACTAGGAAATTAAATAAACTTGAAGCTGCAAATTTGTATTCAAAAAATTATGATAAAATTTTACAAATTTTAACATGAACCTACATAATGTATTAAAATATAGATTCAAATTGATTTTTTATTTGTTAGTTAGACTTTTAAAGAAATAGTGCATTAACAAAGATTACACCTGATTTTTCAAATTTGACCAAAATTTTATACTTTTAATTCATTATTTAATAAACATTGTTCAGAAATTTTTACAAATACTTCATACAAAATTAGTTACTTGAAAATACTAAAATGCTTGAAGCTTTAACTGAAACAATTTTTTAAACATGACGTTTAAAAAATACTTAATTTATTTTTAGTTTTTTGTTATGAATAATTTACGCATAAATTTCATTTTCATTTAATTTTCGTAATTTACGCATAATTTCATCAAGTACACAAAAATAATACAGTTGATTTCTGCATTTTAATGCAGTATTGAATTTATGCTGCAAAGGTATTTGTTTCTTATAGATTCAAAAAGAGATACCAGCATATATTATATGTAAGCAATAGTGAAAATATAAAATGCTAAATTTTCAAATAATTAATAACATTGTCTTCCAACGCGTTTTTATATACAAACTACAAATATGTCCGCTGACTTCATTAACTTTTAAAATTTGCATCTTACATATTATAACTTAAATCCTATGTCGAATAATAAAATTTTAATCATATAAATCTTATGGTACTCCCCTTGGTTATACATGTTAGATGGTTACATTTCTCTTTTATTTATTGATTCCTGCGCTTTGACATTCAGTTCGAACTATCTTATTTAAATTTAAGACTATCACCCCCGTAGGGGCTTCCGTTTTTCCAAAGAAATAATATGAAAATTTTTTACATAACATTTTCTGTGTTTCTAATAATACAGAATAATACCATTTGTTAAATTCAAACAGTCCCAAAAAGTTATTGCATAGTTTATTACATTATGTCAAAAAAAGAAAGCTATTACATTGAAATAAAATATTATATTTATTCAAACTTCCTTGAAATACAATTCTAAAAAACATATATCAATCTTGTGACATTCGGACTCTACCATGAGATGTTTCAAACTCACGTTTTTAACCGGCCCCACAGAAGTTATGTCTAGTTTTTATGAATAGCTATTTTAATCTGAAATAAAATGGAATTAAAGTATTAAATGGATAATACCCAAGATGATGAAATTTTTTGCTGGGTCCAATGACCTGTCATTTCTCGGAGAGCAATGATTACAGAGACTAATAATCAAGTGCAAGGTCAAGGTCTAAGATTGGATGAAGGTAATAAGGATGATGGTGAATTATTTTTTTAATGACCTTCAGAATACATCTTAATTTAATAAAAAACAGGATTATTACTCTCAATGGTATTAAATGCAAAATTAACTTGTTACTATTTTGCTTATTTATCTGAAATAATATTATCTTAAATATTTCGCTATTAAAAGTATTATCCAAAATTTATTTTTGAATTTTTTTGGAAAAAAGCAGATACAATTGTTGTTTATGAATACATTTCAACGTCTTGTAAAGCATTAAAATATTATCAATATCAAGAAATTTTATTTAATATTTTAGGTTGCATCAGTTACATCAATAAAAACTTTATCAAATTTTGAAGTATTAAAAATTTATGATACTGAAAATTTTATTCAGAAATTCTTATATGTTAATATATATATATATATATATATATATATATATATATATATATATATATTCAAGCTAAATTCTTTAAATATTACAATTGGTAATAAGACTGAATAAATTTTTTGCATACTTTAAATGTAGAAAAATAACTAATGTTAATGTAATAGAGAGTTTTTGCCATTTCTGATTTCCAAACCCTGTCGATTATTACTGAACAACTAACTAAATCTGCTTAAACGTCAAAAGCTATCTTAAGTATATTTATAATTTATAACATACACAGAAACAATTAACAAAAAAATTGGGTAAAAAATGTTTCTATGTAATTGTTAATGTGAAATGAATAACAGGAATTACACAATACATAAATGTATTAAATTTGCTTACATGTCCATTATTTTATAAATTATCATTCATGAAAATGTGTTACCCATTTTAAAGACAGTATGTATAATTCTATGTTATAACATTTATGTGTCATTTGTTACATTAGAATAAGTTTTTAACTGTAAACCTGCTTAATGCCAAGTCTCCTTTTGATGACTTTATAAAAATTTACTAAACAAATAAATAATTATTTTATGGCCAAATCTCTTTTAGTGAGAATATTTGCTCAGGTTTTTATCTCAAAAGTAAAGAATAATGATATCAATTTTCAAATAGATAATATTATTGTATAAATATTATTAACTTAATATGATTATCAATTTTATCGTAATTATTAACATTAATTTTATGATTAATTAAAAACTAACATCGTTTTATATTAAAATTGTTGAGAAAAACAGGGTCTTAAAAATTTGACCTATGTGGATGAAGTACAGAATAGAAAACGAACGGATTACACATAATTTTATTTGACATTCTCTAAAAGTCTATTCAATTGTAGCACATAAATACCGAAATACTTTATCATGTCGAGAAAGAATTAATTCAGATTTCTTAAAATCCCATTTGTAAGTTATCTATTTAGAACCCTATTAAGATCATATCATGTCTTCTTCAATATTCAGGGCCATATTTGAAACGATTATATGCCACTCAAACAGATGTGGATGAGATGTGGCCAAGCATGAAAGGATCCGGAGCATATCTATTTATTAAGATTTCTTCCTTGAGCGAAAAAAAGAAAGATACACCCGTCTTTCATCTGATTATAACTAAAATGCAGCATCTTCCTGATGAAGTGAAGCGAGTGAAATGGAAACGTGGGAGAGAAATGCGCAATTAAGTTGCCTCTACATCATAAAAGAAATGAGAAAATTAAAAGTGAATGTAGATCCTGTACGAAAACATTTTTATAAACAGTAACTTTCAAGGTTTACCCAGATTGAATTCTAACTTGTTCCTTTTTCAAAATAAATGCATAAAGATAAAATGTTTATGTTTTTTTTCTCCCTCTAATCTTAGAGTAAATAGACTATATAAATATGAGATAAAATAATACGATAAAAAATTTACTGAAAAAAAGAAATATGAGAAAATACTCGTCAAAATGAAATAAATACTTAAATAATAAAAAAGTTTAAACATCTCTTAAATAAATAAAGGGAATTTTATTTTAATTCAAATATCGGTACTCAATGTCTCATTATAGTAATAATTGACATGAAGCTAAATTTTAACATTTTGAACACAGATACAACTTATTTATATTTTTAATTTACATTTCATTTCATATCCTTATATAATTCACATTATCCAACAGATAACGCGAATTTTCTAATATTATTTACAATTTTCTATCAGATAGCCAGGTATTTAAAAAAATACATATATGCCGTCTAATGATAGACAACAACCACCTACCCAATATAAAATACTGCTCATGGGCCATAACATTCATGGCGAAAATAATGTCAATCACACTTTCTTTAAATAACGGATGAATAATGAATTCTACTGAAATTTCTAATCGAACATGTTAAATACAGAACACTTGAATTTTTTATTTTTCAAATGTATGACTACCAGTTGGTACTTTGCATGTGTTAAGTAGTTTATGTTTTTTTTTTTTTTAATTATTTTTATTTTGCATTGCAATATGAAACCAAGACCAAATATATATGTAAGACTTTCTTGAAAGCAATAGATGGCTAATATCAAAAAGGTTTAATTTTTCAAGCATAGGTTATATATCTTCCAATTGTAATAGAATTATTAGATTTTGTTTATTTATTATAGTAAAGTTAATTTCGTTTAAATACAGAATTATACAATTATTAATTTTTTTTTCTTTTTGCAAAAGCCTGATTTCAATTACAATAAGAATTAATTAGCTACAGAATAAAATAATTTTAATTTAAATAAATAAGTGATCAAATTATTTTAACGGAAATTTTCGATTTTAATTTACAAAATTAAAAAATAACTTTTGCCCCATTTTTTTCATTTAAAAATATATTTGTGATTGTTTTCAAATGAAGACATTTTGTATAATAATATTTTCAGCTGCTTACCTACAGGCATTTTGATCTTTAAATATTTTTTCAATCTTATCGCAATTGAGAAAATACTTAAAATTTGGAAAAAATAACTGAAAATTATTTTTTATCAAGCATAAAATCTTTCATCAGAAACCCAAACTCTAATTTTATACGATTCACATATTTTCAGAGTTGTATTTAATCAAATATTATTTGATTAAGTTCATAATTATTAAGTTTTCAAATATTTTAGACAATTTACGCAAAATTAATATCAAAAGTATTCATGATTCGTGATCAGTTATAAAATTTTGAATATTTATAAGAGAAAGGATGTATAATATTTATACACGAAATTTCCTACTTTATACATATAAAGTAAAATATTTTGCAAATTTTATTTCTTAAAAAACGTTTATGATTAATAACATTTATATATCATTTAATAAAGCTCATGAGCACAAAAATTAATGAGGTTGAAGGGTGACAAAATTACATAGTTTAAAGAAGTTTGTCAAACACCTTAAAGGAAAAAATTTAAGGGCTTAAGATTCGAAAAGTTTATTTATTCCAACCAATCTAAGATGCATTAAAGAACCACGCCTCTTCATTTTGAATAAAATTTCGAATCCATATGAACACTTATGATTTCAAATTTGCGTGTGAGCAGTATCAACAGCTGAGTAAAGACTGAATTGACTATCTTCGACTCACGAGAAAAACGGATTTGCGCTCGAAATTATTCAGCCTGTAACAACCTTGAAAAACCTTATTATTATAAGTCTAACTTGGACCTTACGAGTTCGATGTCTTTTTTTTAAATATATAGATTCGATTAAAATATATGAATTTAAAATATCACATCTCCCCACGACACAGTATTGCTGAAGTTTTAGTAGATATATGTGAATAAAAGAGTGAGCGAGGGATTTTCTATATATATCAATGTGAAAATTAAAATTTGCTTACATTAAAATATGCAAAGTTTATAAATGAATTGAATACTACATGATACATTTTCATATGCTTGGAAATCAGCATTTTTATTTAAACACTGAAAAAATTTATTCATATAAAAATAAATTAAAATAAAACCAAATATACTGCAGAGTTACGTGCTATGTTATCAGGCACAATATTACATGGATGAACTATAAAACAGAAAAGTAAAACTGATCAACTTACCTAATGTGAAAATCAATTAAAAAACACATTTAATTAAAATAAAGTTATTTACATTTTTTACACAAGATAAATTATTACGCTACATGAAGGGACTTATAGAATAGTTTGTGTCTCGGTTCTTGAGAGAACAGTTCTATGTGAATTTTTGGAGACTTCTTCATGAATTAAACTTAATCATTAGTATAACTGCATATAAATAATTATATACTAGTTAGTCATTGCATAAAATGTATTTTAAAATATAAAAAAAATATTGTAAATTGGATTTGGGGACATTATATTATAAGTGTAGAAAATGTTTTATAATAATTATAAATAGTTTTCATTAAAGCAGTAAATATTGTCAATTGGATTTAGTGCTGAAAATGTTTTATAATAAAAAATGTAACATCCGAAGAACTCTAAAAAATAGGGAAAAGCAAAATATTTCAAACTAAAATTGAGTTAGAAATGAAAGAAACATCCAGTAAAATTAACTACTTCATTATAATATTAATATTATAATAATAATTATTATATCAATAATAATATAATTAAAATTGTTAAATAACATTAATAGTTTGAAAAATAAATAGTTTTCATTAAAGCAGGGAATATTAATTATAACATCTAATAAAATTATAGTTAAAAATCCCAACTAAATATGTTTTCAGTTAATAGCAGCTGACATCAATAAAAAATATTTTGTTGCAAAATCACCAATAAAAAATGTTTTCCCACTTTAATGTAAGTAAGTTCATTTTTTTCATCATCGATTGAATTTCCCTCTGAAGTTTAATTATCGACCTTTAGTTTCAATGGAATTTGTAAGTAATTTTTTCCTTTTAAAATAGTTAAAAGAGATAATACTAAAGGCTTTCAAGTTAGACGCTGATACATAACCAAAAATAATAAATGAATAGGTACCACAAAAATAATTATTTCGATACATAATGCGGGAAAAATTTGTGATATATCAATGCTTACTTTATATAATTAATAGCTTAGTGTTTATATATGTTAAGTTTAAGAAAAATAAATTTTAAATATCTCTTGCTAAATTCTTATTAGTGATCACTGTGCAATAAATAAAAAAAATGTAAACTTTCCGAAAAAATACATGAAATAAAATATATATAAATATACATAGTTAAACTTGTAGTAAAATTAATCTTGTTACAAATTTTAATTTTAACAGTTCTGTCTAGAACAAAATAATTCAAAGTAAAAATTGTGCTACATGATTCTAGTTCTTAACGCTTCTGTTTTGAATTATGATATTTAAAGGATTTACACATCTCTCATCTTTAATATTTTTAACTGTTACAGTTGCTTTTAAAAACGAAATACTAAAGCCAATGAAATTAAATAATTTGGAGATATCTTCTTAGTATAAAAAATAAATTGATAGGTATATAAATTTTCTCTCTAGCTATTATCATTTATAAAAAAACAAATTCTAGTGTTCATACAGAATCTATCATTAAAAAAAGTGACGATATTTCACGCGTTCCGATTTTTGAATCGTTTTTTTTAAGACAGTAACGATATTCTCTTTTTAGGGAAGTAAATTTGAGATCGGTTCCCATGCGTGAAGAATGAATCCAGCATTTAAAAAAATCAACTAATGTGCATCAATGGAAGATATCAAAAATAGCAGAAGCTAAAGTAAATTTAGGCTACCATTTCTTGAGAATAAGTAATTACTTTGGGAAATTAATACAAAAGAATTGATACTAAATAGATGCTATCAACTTGTCACGGTTTCAAAATTCTGAAATTACTATTTGAACTAAATGCTCCAATAAGAATTGATGTCAATGCAATTTTCGTATCATCAGGAGTATAATAGTAAGCGATTCTTTTCATGGTTCACAGCAATGGAAATGTTTCACTAAAAAAATCAACTTTTTCATTTCGATTTTTTTTATAACCTCCAATCAAAAACATTAAGCTGATAATATTACTGTGTTATTCATCAAAATACCATCAAAATTTCAATAATATATTACATATATTATGCTACACAATAAATATATGTAATTCTACACATCTAAATTTCTATAAATTGTTTTCCCACTTAAATCTTGATTTTACTACACCAATAACCTTTTTATTTCCTAAAGTTAAGCGACTGAGGCACACTAACATAATACTTTTTAAAATTTATAAATATGCTTAAAAATAATTTATTTATTTTTGTAAAATTTTATTAAAATGACAACATTATACAATTATAAGAGTTTCTAAAATAAATAAAAACATAGTAAGATACGTGAATCTTTTTAAAACAAAACAACAAATATTTTTATTTTTTAAAAAAATTTCTTTTTATAAAATACTGCATAAGCAAAGTACATCTCAAATTTAACGCTAATTTATGTTTTTAATTTTGCGAGCCTTTTAAAATTAAAAAATATAAATTAGGGTATAATTATAATTTATATTTTACTAATATTTTAAATTCTAACTCTAGTTAAAATAATTCTTGCGATCAAGGAAAGATTTTAGTGCGTAAAAAATATTATTCAAGAACATTATCGCAAAAAAAGGCTACATATTTTAGAAGTTTACAGAAATCTTTTTCAGTAAGGCTATTTTGCTTTATCCCATTTTTCATGTTTTAAAAATATTTGTAATTGAATGTATGTTTATAAGGCTGAATAACATTTTGTATCGCTTTTTTTCATGTAATTTCTAAATGGCTATAAAATTTTAATTTTTCTCTCAGTAATTTGTTAGTTGTAACAAATTTTTGTTGAAATAAAATTCTTGAACATAGAATTATAATACGAGTTAAATGTCATAACAATTTATTAAAATTTAATTATTTATATTTTATTGATAGCGTACAAAATAAAGATTTTTAAATGTATAGAATAAATATGTATATTCTCAGCATTTCATAAAATGTAGAAGAATTGTACCAATTTTAGGCAAAGTGGCAATGATGAAATTTATGAAGCTTGATTATGAGAATTTTCCATTTGTTCCATAGTTATATTTTAGAAATTCCCTAATTTGAATTTATTTTACACGTCTGCTGTCAGCTTCCCCAAACGCGAGTTGTCTATCAGTGTTAAACTCCTTTTAGGCTTCAACCCGCACTTGAGAGATGAAGTCTCAGTAATCAATCACGGGTTCGCGAAGATGATGTTCATCTCTACTTTTGTTTTCTATTACATAAGGCTGTCTTTTTCATTGATCTTTAGAAAATTTTATAAGACAATTTGGTTTCAATTTTATTACTTTTTGAGAAATTTCCATCATATTTATTATAAAAATATTGACTTCTGCGGAAAAAACTATTGCTTGCTTGGCACTAACTACGGAGGACAATAAAAATTTTAACAATGTAAATTTTAATGATTCTTGGCAACTTACACTACATATTATCAGAAATGTTCTCATGTTATTTTGATATACAATCATTTCTCAACATTATATTACAAAATTTAAAAATTAATGATTTAAAAATAGTTTTTTAACCAGAACTACTTACAGCAAATTATTGAACTATTTGAAAAAGTAAGGAAGATATTACGGAATTACTGTTTGTTAAATTGTTATTAAGTTGATGGAAGCAAGCGATAAGTCGTTTTTTTCTCTTAAAATAAAAAAAAAGATAGTTTTACCAGAGTTAAAGCGCTGAGGTATATTTAATGCATGTTGTGATGCTCTAGCAACGCTGTGCACGTTGTGATTCTAGATGTGAAAAAGAGGAAGAAAGCGCATTTTTTTTAAAAACATAAATAGATTTTTCCGTATGATACTGAATTAAAAATTTATATCATGCGCTGATTAAATAAACTAAGAAATTAAACACATTGTTGGTTTTGTGAATTCATAGATTTCTTCATTTCCAGTGTCAAATTCATGCCATAGATTTTCTTCTTCTGTCAAATAAAAATTTATATCAGTATGTCAAAACCGTCTTATTCAATTCCTGATTCTCACGGATCTTATTGCAAAGGAAGCAGATAATTAGTTTTCTTTTAAGAGGATATATTTTCTCATTTAAGAAACCACTCAGAATTAATATGATTGCAAAACAAATTTGAAAATAAAGTGCTAAGCAGATTTGGGAAACATTAATTGATACCTAAAGTCCTCCATAGCAAATTTTCCATTTAAAGAAGTGAATGACTTCGAAAAAAAAGAAAATATATTAAAAATATGCTTGGTATATTTAAATGCAATTATAAGTTTAAAACTAAAAGACCACCATAAAATAATCTTAATCATGGTCTCATCATTCGTTTCTCAGTAGAATATTTTATTTTATTGTATTTGATTGTAAGTGGAGTCCTAACACCCTATCTCTTCCTCATATTTTACAATATATATATATATATATAT
>JAPDSC010030384.1:296582-319608 GCA_026290005.1 Latrodectus geometricus | reverse complement strand
TTTTTTTTTATACTTGCTAGAAATTTTAAAAAGCCAAAAAGACAGATTTCTAATTATGGAGGTTTTTCTGCTTTGTCTTTTGACCAGTCATTCATAATAAAGTATCAAAAATTGTGCCTAATATATCATTGCTTAATTCACTTTAATTTCACAGTGACTACCAATTTTAATAACAAAATATAAAAACATTAATTGCACATATTTGTATGAAAATTATATAAATATTAATAAATTTCCAAAATATTAATTTTATTAAGTCTACACCGATAACACGATTTCCATAATGATGCACAAATAATTAAAAATTTACTTTAATTGTAAAATTAAAAAAATATTAAAATGGGAATCTTTTTTTTTTTTTTTTTTTTTTTTTTTTTTTGTAGTAATTGAAGATAGAAAAAATATGTCTTCGCATTTATGAAAGAATAAAAAAGGTAGAATTAAAAGGAATTTATATAGTTTAAAAAAATAATGGGTGGAAATTTAGGCAAGAAAATTCAAGTGCACAAATTTCAACCCAATAAAGGACAAGATCGAAAAGGAAATTTTCACGTTGCAATTAAAATTCTATCTATGTAAATTTATCCTCAGGTTTTATGGTATTAAAGTGTCAATATGTGTTTTTTAGGTGTGTGTGTGACAAAAAATAACATGAAAAAGCTTGGAGAGGTTTTATTATTATTATATTTATTATATTATTATTTAGAGGGGTAATTTTTCAGAGGGGTTTTATTTTTACTTCTCTGCAAATAACCAACCCATATTCCAACCAGATTCCTTCCCTCTATCAACCGGCTTTGAAAATAAAATAAATTAGCAGGATGACCAATCAGCATTTTAAGAGAATAAAATAAAGATGGAATTCCCCTTCGCAAGTAGCCCATAAAAATTGATTTTAGGAAATTTAATTTCACCACCACATTCCCGGTGTCAAATAATGTAGAAAGAAACGCCACCAAACCCACAGCTCTTTCGAAAACTAATGAATGGTTATTACACAGTACGTTATAATCCAAAAGTTAGAAATGTAATTTATCACTAAAACAATTATCACTGAAAGACAGGATGTCGAAAGCGAAGTGGGCGCATGTTCCCCCGAAACATCACCCAATAAAATGTAATTAAATCATTCCCTGAAAGGGTATGGGGTAAAAGAAAGCATGAAAACGCTTCGACAGATCAAAAGCTCCCTTCCCCCAATGTCATCGTCCCTCTTTAGTCAAAGACAGAAAGACAAGTGTGATGGGAATCTTCCCCCCCTCCCCCTACTTCTCTTACGTTTCACACCCCCTCGAGAAACAGACGTTTAATTAAAGGAAGCAAAGGAAAAGCGATCAAATTGTGAGCCTGTAATTACAATAATGCAGTTTTATCTATCGCATTCGGAATGAGTTAGCCCACAGGACAGGAATCGACGAGTTGAGTTGAGATGTTTGGGTTTTCGATCAGAAGGAAAATGTGTCGTGGGATTCAAACTGTCTTAAAAATGAGGGGAAAAAAGAAAAAAAAAAAGAGATACTTATGAAAATGGATGAAGTAGAAAACCTGATAGCTTTCTCGTTCAGCCTCATTAAACTGTAAATAGATATCGGAAACATAAATAAAAAGATAAAATAAACTGGTATATTAATGTTTAAAAAACTGCCCTCGGGAGGATTGATACATTCAGGGTTTAATTGATATTCATCTGGCTGCTCGAAGGAGATAGTTTTTTCAAACTGAGTTTTGTATAAATTTATTTTTCCCCCCATCATGATAATCTTTTCATATATAAGCTAATTAACTTAGTGCATTAATTATATTTATTTGTTAATAACGTGATACGAGACAACGGCATTCTCCAGAGAATTATATTGAAACCAGAAAATCAGAATTAAAATTATTTTTTGTTGATAACGCAGAGTTTATGACGATATCAATATTGCATGATTTAAAGCTATATGTTAATTTCAGATTACATTTGTTTCTAAGATTCTGCAATTAACAACTAATTAGTTTTTGAAATATCGAATCAATGAAATACATTCATTCAAAAGTAAAATTGTTAATACAAAACTTCTTACGTTGTGAATCAAAGCGCAGTCGATGAAAAATACAATTTTTATTGTTTCAAATAAATGCATCTAACAATAAAGATTACTGAATTTTATTTGCTTATTATTACGATTAGAGAAAATATTAAATACTAAAAGAACAAAACTTCTTGAAATTTTTTCATTTCCAAAATTGACAAATCCTTATTATTTTGCTTTCTTTTTTATTCTTATCATTATTCTATTCTTTTTATTTTATTCTAATACAAAAGAATAAAACATCGATGAATCCAAGAGGAAACATTAATTTTCAAATAATTATGTTTTGCATATAAAATCTAAAATTTATGAAAACTATTTTGAAAGTTATTCATTGTTATTTCCAGTTTTATTATGATTCTGGATTTATTATATTACAATTATAGAATTCTATCTATATCTTTTTTACTTAAAATCATATATCATTAAAAGTTTTCCATTTATAAATACTGCCCACACAATTTTAAATGAAAATAAAGTTCTAGAATAAGCATTGTATTTACATTAAATATATTGCAATTTGCTCTCAATACGGTAAAGATTTATTTACAATGCATGAATTCAGCAAGCAGTCAGACTTAGTGTACAGTTAAATCAGAAATTTCTTTAATTGCATCTAAGTGAATGATAAAAAATTAATTTGATACATTGTTTCAAAAATTATCTTTGAATATTTTGTAAAATGAAAATCTAGTTACATTAATTGAATTTTTATTTTTCCTTTCCAAGAGCATCATTTGACAATCATTAATTTCACTTAAAAATATATACATGTTAAAAAATTGAAAATATCATAAAAAGACCAAGAAAGAACTAAGATATAAAAATAGAATTAAAATATGAAGCAGAAAATTTAGTTATCGCAGACACACAATACATTTCTAATTAATTTATATATATATATATATACGTTTGTATACATATGAGTGAGAGAATATATTAATTAGCGAATAAATTCATTTTTAATCGCGTAGAAAAGTATTGGCAAGTACTTTTCTATAATTAATTGACAATGCAGCAATGTTACAAAGGTATTTTTTTTAATACTTAAATGTCTGCATTTATACAAAGCGAAAAACAAAGAAATAACCATTTTAATGATAATTACAGACGGCCTCGTTATAACTTATTTCATGATGTTAATTATTTTTAAAATAAAAAAACAGCTAATTTGAATGAATAAGAATTTCCGAAATTTTTCTCGATTTCTTTGCAAAACAAATTCCTTTTTACGGCGCAACACTCTTAACAGATAATTAGTCAAAAGTATTAAAATACTTTTGCATACATTTTCGTTCCAAATGTTTTTCCTTCACAAAAAAATTTAAAAAAATAAATCATTTGACTGAAATATAATGACTTTAAACTTTAGAGCTTCAATAAGCAGTAATTATTTTTCACTACAAAGAAATAAGGAACGCATTCTTGGTAATACCTTGAATGGAATCATTAGCGATTTCAACAAAATTGAATTTTATTGATTTTAGCTTAAAAAAAAAAAAAAGGAGGAACATAGGAGTTTCGAGAATCGGGGGAATTCAATTTGTGACATTTTTATTTCCTCTAATGAGCGTATTTAAAAGCGTGATCAATAACTGATTTAAATCATAATGTATTATGAGTTTCTCTTTCTCTTATTTATTTTGCAATCAATACAAGTTAAAATCTTTCTATAGAGATAAATTTACGAAGTAACAAGATTTTCAAAAACGAAGAAAATGTAATTCTGCTTTTCTAAGCTATGATAAAAATTTATTTTTATGACAATTATAACAAAAATATATTATGTTCCAATTTCAGTAACTTCTTTAAAAGAAAAAGCCGAATGATTAAATATAAATATTTTAATTCTTTCGTTTGAAGCATTTTGTGAATAAACTATCAATTCTAACGAATCTCATTTAAAAATTAAAAGTAAACAGAAGAATTATAAATTAAGAAACACGTAATTATAAATGAATAAATATCTAATTAATCTCATTAAAGCTTGATTAATAATCAGACAATAAATAACTGAAAGATAGGAATCGTGCATTAACTTTGGCACTTCGAGAAGATTTGTATTTAACTTGGACGAAAAATGAAAAATAAATAATTAATGACTTCAAAGATTCTTAATTGAAAATTTCATTATTCATTTGAATAAATACTAATTAAGCCTAGAGCATAAGCCTCTACAACTCGATCGTTTCAATTATTTAGAAACGTATCATTGGTTAAAAAGCCATTAAAAAAGAATATTAAGAATACATTTATCTTATTAAAATACATTCTGTTTATTTAGAATCGAATTTCCTATTTATCAAAGAGAATAGAGAAAAATATTATTAAATTATCTGTATAGAATTTCTCAATAATTATAGCTTTTGATGATACTGGCATTAATTAGAGACTTTAACCTTAATAAAGCCTGATGAATTATAGGTATTCTTTTAAAGAATATTGTTATTAATAATCATCTTTTTTTCACTTAACCTACTTAGCTGATTTGATTATTTAATGTAAATGAAAAGCTTGCCAGCGAATAATCATAAATACGATTGAAGAAGAGCTATTCTGCAAAAGAACGAAATCAATAAGAAATATATTATTTAGAGTATGAAACTCGTATTTTATTTAAGGCATTTTCTCAATTTTAAGTTAAACACTCAATTATTGTAGATATAAAAGATAATTTAAATAGACAATTAATAATTTTTCTTAATTTTTGTTTCTCGATTTGAAATTTCTGAAGCAATACAGGTATGAAAATTTCTTACAATAAGTTAAAAAGAGTTGTTATTCTAAAATCAATTATGTTACAGGCATTTTATTTTAAATTATGATGTTCAGCTTTTAAAAATGTTTAGATAATTTGTATTTTAAAATATAATACCCTTTACAAATAAATGCTTTTATTATTATTTTAAAATACAAAATTGTAATATAAGCTATATAATGTAAATTAGTTTTTAATCCTAAAATTTTAAAATTAAGTATTTAGTAAGAACGTAAAATAATAGATTTAATAATGAAGTCCGCTCGGATAAGACTTTTGTATTGTCAAGCTAACTTAAAAAAAGTGGTTAGACTATACTTTAGATTGCCCCTTTGATTCTCGCGAAGTTGTGATTGGTTTAGATCCAGTCGAGGCTCTGATTGGTTTATCATTTTTAGACTTTTGAAAATCTAACGGACGTTGCGTTATTTTTGAATGTTCAACCATACCTGTTAACACTGTAATCGGCGCGAACAGGAATGGCGACAAAAAAAATCGCCAAGTTCGCCAACGGGCACCCTAAAGTATATTTTTACCAAAAAAGTGCATACATAAATGAATACTTACGTTGAATTCTACCTGTTGAGGCATGCGCACACCTGGCCTCGGTCCTCCTGGATACCTGGGAGACATGAACGGCTGCAAAGAAAAAAAAGAATACAACATTTAGAAATTGTCACTCTATACTGCAAACAAAGACATTAATATTCAAACAAAGCACGGTCACCGGATCCAAAAACACGGGACTCGTAATTAAACAGTCGGTGGGTGATGAATGGAAGGAGAGAGGCAGTTAATCACATGCAGTTTATCGGGAGCATCCAGGGCCGGAGACGATGGGGGCACTGCAGGTCATGAATAGGAGATGAGGGTAGAGAAAATAAGCCGGCCGCTAATGCTCCGAGTCGTTAGTTATCCTTCATTTGGGTGATCGGTGTGAAAGCGGAAAATCGAGCCCGCTGATTGCGATTCGTTTCGGATATACACACATTAATTACTGGAGTCGGTATCGTGATTATCGGCTAAAGCATTTTACTATTCATAAATGTATAAAAAGCCATATTTTCATATACATATGCAGTCTCGTAATGGTAATTAACCACGCATTGGTATAAGGGAAAAAAATCTTATAATTAACGCAATAATTCTTGAAGAAAAAGGGTTTTTGATCCTTAGCAGAAGGAAATATTCTACAAGAAGAAATAAAATCTTGTACAAGTTAGTATGTCTATATATAAACAATTTATAGAAAAACTGATCAACTTGTTAAAAAAGATTTTTCAGTTTGGGAAGCACTTTTTGACCATAAGAAGTTGTTAAGCATTAGGAAATCTTTTTGGAACAAACAAATAAAAACATTGTTTAAAAAAAGATAACAGAGCATTTATTTTTTGCTTTTGTGCGTGAAACTTCTCATAATAGGTAAAACTAAACCCATGAAATAGAAATCAAAATATACAGTACTACATATCTTTACTACAAATAAAATATAGTCAGTGAATAAAATATAGTTAATGAAATTTTGCATGTTTTAAATATATTGCCAACAACTACATAACTTCCGAGAACCTTTGACTACTGATTATATACGCAGCTCAATTAACAGTCGGAAAATTTCAGTATAAAAAGATAATTATCATTTTTATTTATTTTCACTTTTCCAAATTTTATTTATAACTGTGTGTACTAAGTTCACGTACATCACAATCAGTCGAAAAAAATATAAAATTGTTTACTAAGGTAACGCCTCTTCTTTAAATATCGATGAGTGTAGAAGAAATACCTGAAGAAAAAAATTACTTTAAGAAATCGAGATTAAAGCAAAAACAATTAAAAAAAAACTTTTAGGAGAGGAATAAAAAAAAAGACAATACTTCGCTTTAGAATTTAATTTAGAATTCATTAGAGCGAATAGGAGTAATGTTTTCAGTAAAAAGAATAAATTAAATTTGAATTGATAAAGAGACGAAGTGAAAAGAAATCTCTCTAATCTAATTGAAGAACATTGCATTGATGTTAACTTGATTCAATTTCCGTGTAACATTTTAGCTCTTCTTTAAAACAGCCATTTTAATATCATTTCTAAGGCAACGAGGACCCTGGAAACATATTTCATTGATATCAATTTTTAGGTCTCTAAAGCCTTAACACTATTTAAGGTTTTTTATATTTGGATTTATTTACCAATTTAAAAAAAAGCTTTAAGTTAAGTATTACGTAGCTATGGTATGAAAAAAGAAAGTAGTTTATTTGCATTTTGCGATCTTCTTTCAGCTAATATATGAAGATTGAATTACGAAATGATGTGTAAGATTGAAATATATTTCATTATCCACACACACAGATGGTGTTTTTATATAACGCTACAATCGATAACTTAAACCGCTATCACAAGTCCCTTGATATATAAGGAGAAAAATATTTTCTCGCTTTTTTAAGTTTCTTACTTTTGCTTTCCATCAAGAATTCCTTTTTAAGAACTCGAAACACAAAATGACTACAAAAATATTTTTCAATAAGACATGGACATGGAGGCGATTCATAATTTACTAGAAATCAAATATAAATAGAATTGTTTCTCAATTTCTTTAGTGAGGACAAAATTATTATTTTTGTGGAATTATAGGGCTTCTTTAGTCAATACCGCATTTGGTGAACTTTTTTTTAAAAATCTTAAGTTTCAGCAATTGACATATTTATTTCCAATCTTAAATTTTTTTCATGTATTTTGAATAGTGATATCTTTTATGTGAAATCAAATTTCAGTTCGCAAAACAGTACTTAATATTGATAGCCTCCAACAAAATCATAAGTAACTTAAAAGTTAATTCGATCCTTCGCAACAAAGTTACAGTTTACAATCAGAAAAAAAAATGGCGACTCAATTATTGGACGTTATATTTAGTACCATAAAGAAAGCACCGGGGCATTCTTTTTGTTCAAAAGACCATTTCTCAGCGTCGCCCATTGGCATGGCTCTCAACTAGAGCAGAAAATTGTTCAATTCAAATGATTGAATGCAATTAATGACTCCAACCCAGAAATGAATCACTAATTTGAAAGAAACACCTGTCCCGTCGGAGAAACCACAACTTCAATCGAAAGCGAAAGAAAAAAAAATTGTAAAGAAGATGATGCACTTTCACTTCGAACTTCTGCCAAGAATGAAGCTAATCCCCTACCTTTCCACGCAAGATGCTCGCAGTTCATTAACGGAAAACCGCTGAAACGCATACACTCGTTTACAGTTTTAAAAATAGCCTTTGCCAAAAAACAGGGGAAGAGGGAACCCACAGATAAGTCTCGCTGCCTCATTAAAGTCCAAAAAGAAAAACCACCAACCATTACGCGGACAACGAATAAACACATTTTGCTCAACGTTGCTTTTTTCTTCAAATCCCTCCGTTAGAGTGACAGGTTAACTGATGTAACGTGCCCACATCCCAAAGCTGGTTGTGAATACCGATGCGAGGTTTTTAATGCGGAAGGTTAAACCCGGGGTAGGAATTGATCAGATGCGATTTTCTCGAAAATGGCTTTAATCCTTGTCCGGCCTACTCACCGCTGTGGAGGCAAACGTGGACAAGAATATCTAATTTTCGACCATAAAAGAAGCGTTGTGGGTGAGCTGTTGCCAGGACATGCGCATCTTTAAAAAGGAGGCGGCTAAATGGCAACAAATACCACACAGCTGACAGGATTCTTTTGTATAAAAGCAGTAATATTATAAGAATCTCTTGCTTAGAATAAAACTGCGTTTTAAGAGATTAAACTGTCGATAATGTGTAATATTTTGATTCTATGGTTGAAGTGATTTGAATGTTGCATTTAGATTACAAAAGATTACGAGCGTCGTCATCAATAGCTTGGACTCATCAGTGATATAATAGTTTTGCATTCAGTTTAAAATAAGTGATAGCAGTTGAAATATCAATAAAAGAATATGTAACCGCTTCAAACTCAATCAACAATAAACTTTTGGGTTTATCAAGAACCATAGCAGTTACTTTTGGGACACATAAATAACGCCTTCATAAGCCATTTAACTGCATCCTGGAAAGGAAGCCATCATTTATTAAGAGTTGTTGCTTTAAGTGGAGTTTTAGAGGCGTTTATACTTTATTGAATATTCACATTACAGTTATACGTGGGTTTTTCGTTAATCTCATTAATTATAAGCATTATTATTTCTAGCAATGTTTGTTTAAGTGTCATTTTAGGAACTCCCACGTATATAAAATTTGTGTCAACGTAATACTTTTGTGTTAAGCGTCGGTATAAAATTGCTGTTAGTGCTTGATTAGATTAAATTTTACAATTCTTTTAGCATTTTTTGAGGGGGGGGGGAAACTAAATGTAATTTATTTAATCTATTATTGTTCTAGGCCCATAATATTAGAATTTTAAAGCAAATATTAAATGCTTGGTAGACAAAGGAAAAGCATTTTTAGCTCCAATATTTAATTTCCTGAATATTTTTTAAATTAAACATAGATTAATATATTTACATATTAATTATTTAAAAGTTTAATTAGTTTTTCCAGACATATAAATGAAGTTCTTTCTTTCACAAAACGTACTTACTCATAAAAAGAAACTGAGCTTACAAGTAAATTGGATATAAAAAGTCAAACAAAACATTTTTAATAAATTAAATAAAGAAATATCTTATGGATTGTCTCTTTATGGATGTGGAAAGCAAATATGGCGCATCACAATGTAATCTAAAAACGAATCATGTAGGAAGGTCAGCATAATTTAATGGAAGTACATTGAGATTTTACTGATATTTTAATGTATCTGCTTGCATTTAGCGATATTTATTTTCAGAAAACAAATTACTTTTTCTGGAATATTAGGTAGACATTTTTTTATGTTTTCTGAAGAAAAGAAAGAGAGGTAATTATAGAATGGGATAAATTTAATCAAAAGAAATTATGCAAGGAAAACCCTAAAAACGTTTGCGAATATATATTATGGATGAATAAATGTAATGGATGAATAAATGTACGGTGCATTTATTTGAAAGTATACTGAAAATTACATTATTTAAAAATATAATATTAAATTAATAACGAATTTGTTATTCAATTTTAAATTCTGAAAAATTGTAGTTTTAAGTTGGAAATTATAAAGTTTTTTGATACTTAGTAATGGTTAATTTGTTTAGATAGTTATTGTTCTTAGAAAACTTGGATCATGTTATTTGGGTAAGTATTATTTTCTATCCCAGCTATTATTGAGCATTAGAAGATGGGCGTTCGGGAGTCTCCGGGTTTTTTCCTAGTGACGCGTGAATACATCCAACTGTAGAAGAAATGTTTTTCCGGAGAGCAATATCCGGTGAATGTTAAAATCCTTTAGGACAATCTTGAGTTTATATTTATAGGTTGTCCACTAGGTAGTGTCGAAATTAGTGGAACACCGTGGCTAAGTGGAAAAGGCTGCACACTTCACGACGGAAAGTTTTGTGTTCAATCCCAGTTTTTTGTTAGGTAATGGAGATTGATTTTCTATTTTCCGTATGGATGTTTATTGAGGTGGGTGTTTGAAAGTTTTCTAATGGTTCCGATGACCATAAAAAATAATTTTTTCATGTTGAAAGAAAAGTATCGTTTGAAAAAGATAAAAAATAAGCAATGTACGATACAGGAAAGTAAAGAATCCCTTCGAAACGTAACTCTTTCGTGATACCATTTGGATGAGTAGGTTATCATCCAAAACAAAAGAATCGCTCTGAGGAGCCCATATTTCTGAACGATTGAAAAACTTTCATAATAACCTTTTTCTCCCAACTCATTTCGTGCCTGTTGGTGAAAAGGAAGGAAGATGGACTGTAATACACAGTTATTGCTTCCTCCTCACTAACATCCATCTGTCAAAGCAACGCCTACCCGAAATGTCGCATCCACATCTTCCATTTCCTCCGTTTCCATACCAACATATGGTGGCCATCAACGTGAAATGCTACACCCAACATCTCTAGTTGGAGCTTTCGTCCAGCGTTTCGTTGCAAGAAACAGGAGACCCTATTTCTCAACCATTAGGATCGACCAGACTTTCCGATTAATAACATAACATCCTTAATCGAAGCGAGGAAGTTATCATTTCTATATAGGAAGGAGAATGAGCCATTACATAATTATTGAGTTGCTTACAAAATCGCATTAATTAGTGTATACAAAAATTACAATGACGCATAAAAATTATAAAAATATTTTTTTTTAAATCTAAAATAACATATGTTTTATCAACTCATTAGACAGAATGCATGAACTTTGATGAGAAAATTTCTAAGTATCATTACTAATTTTAGAATATATATATATATATATGCTTGTAAGCTTTAATTCTTCATTAAAAATTCAAGGCTATTTCAATTTCGTTTATTCAGAAAAAATAATATTTAAGAAATGTTACTGTCATTCAAAAAATATAGAAAGAAAAATTAAATATTTACAAATAAATGCAAATTGTTGGCTTTAGCAGTTAATTATCAACAATCTTCATTCACTTAAAATAAATAGTAATAACTTTAGAAACACATATAAAAAGTACTAAATTTAAATACAACGTGAAAAATAGTTTTGAGTAGACGACATCAGTTAGAACATACATAGACAAAGATATTTTCCCATGATTGAATGATATCAAAATCACGTTGCATATTTTTGGTGGAAAAAGTGAGCGAAAGAGAAAATAAAGGTAAGTCTCAGGTAGCGGCTAGATAAAAGTCAAACCCCTTTCGCACACTTTTCATTCTTTGAAGTGACAGCATGTTCATTATTCTGGTAATGCTAGGAAGAGAGCTTTCCACGCCCAATCCCTTGACCAAGAGGGACGCACCTTCTTTACTTTTGTTTGATCATAAACATAAAGTCTCTTATGGTTTGGTTTCATACCAAAAAGTAAAATACTATATACAGGAGTCAACAGACTTTGTGAACTTCTTCAGCTGAAAAATTTCCATCTCAACATTTTGTTACTTTCAAACCAATCCTACTTATTTCCAGCAATCGAATTTTTCTTCTAGAATGAGTTTAAACACCAAGCCTAAAGAATTCAAATTGAAACTGAGAAATCTATTTTGGAACTCAACATGAGATCTCTTTAATTCAACGTTCAAATACAATGTAAATTTTTTTTCTAAAGTAATAATTACAGAAGACAGTGTTCATAATATTCAAACACAAGTTTAAATCTTCATTTTTTTTTCTCTCTTTTTCATAAATTTAAAGAATTATACACACTTTTAACGACTTATCTTGCAACAATATTTTTCATTTTTTCTTTTGAAACTTCAATGTGTCCACGCAACTTAGAAAACTTATTGTAATTCAGTCGGTCTAAGTTTGAAATTAAAATTATTAAACGTGAAAAAAACACCAAAATACAAATTTCAATTCATCAAAAATATCTTTTCTCTAATCGTGTGATAAGCCAGCTTAAATTTCATCGAAATATTCCATAAAAAGTTAAAATCTATAAAAATAATATACATTATGAATTCTCATTAATTTTAATAACAGAATTTTATATCTATAAACCTATTTGCCACATTTTTTTGTCAAATAGATCTCGGAACTGAAAAATTTCATTGGGTTGTAAGAGTTGAAGAATTTTTTTTCTTTATCAGCCAGATATTTAAATTCAGTATTGACGAATACAATGATATCATGTTCTTGAAAATATATTCAAATATTGAGACGGCATCGGAAATAAGAGGAAAATAACCCCTCTGGCATGATAACGAACAGCAAAGGTATGTAACTTTATTCACAAGTCGTTTAAACTACACTGTTTAACAAACGTCTTCCTCACGTGTTAAATTCCTTCTCAGAGAGCCATTAATAAAGAGATATATGTGCGGGGGTAAAATCTCGCCATTCGCTAGGAAAGAGGGACCTTTATGTGATAAGAGGAAGTCATCGGATGGGAAGGAGAAAAAAAAGAACATCACATTGCAGAGCCTCAGATTTCCACCACCGATGGTAGTCAAACTGCAACATTAGCCGGTGGTGTATAACTCTGCAAACAGATGTTAAAAGTACACACCACTTCCGCTCTCCAGCAACCTCAACTCAGGTTTCAAGAGAGGGAAAATTCCGCAAATGCTTCCACTTTCGGCGAGAGTATGGGGAGGCTGGAAAAATGAAAAATGCCGACTAGAATGCAATCTGGATGGTAAGCAGAGAAATTTGATGATCTCTCAGATACTTGTGTAGATTTTTGTAAATGAGGGAAGTTTAGTACAGCTGGAAAAGGAAAACTATTTTTTTTTTAACCAAACAGTATCGAATTTAAAAGGAAACAACAAATGAACGGTTTATACATACAAAAGGATAGATTTTGTATCAATTAAATGCAAGTATAATATGCTCATTAGTATGCATAAAATACTCATGCCATAAGCAACAACGAATATAAAATTCCATATCAAGAAGACATGATGGAAAATAATCCACTTGTAATGAGTAATTTTACTTTTTGGCGGATTAAATTTTTCATGAATTTTCTGCCTTTTCTAAATAAAAGAAATCATACTTGTCGATTAAAAATCTATTTGAAATGAATACTCAACGGGAATCTTAATCTTGTAAATATTTTCAAAATATAAAATAATGCACACAAAATAATTAAACATTCAAATTAATATTTTTTCTTTTAGCAAAAGAGATGTCATTGCAATAAGACTAATTTAATAAACTGAACAGTAATCGTGAAATGCATTACATTATATTTTTAATTTTTTAAAAGTATACTTGCTTAACAATTTTTCATAAGCACTCGAAAATCAGAAAGAAAAAAAATTCACCCAGCAAATTTTTTTTATATACCTTTCGATTCAAAATTATAAAAATAAGAAAAAAAATTTTAATGCTCATCATTATAAAACATTATTATATAAAAGATATCAAAAATCATTTAAAACTTACAAATGATAATAAAATTATGCGCATAACAATTGATTCAATCTATGTAAGGGATCATTCAATTTCGAATATTCTAAGGTTAAAACTTCTTTATAGAATTTAAAACACAATTTATGCTACACTAATTCATTTTGTTTTAGAAATGTAGAAAAGAGACTCGTTGAAAGGTATTGAATAACGTTATATTCAAAAAGTTGTATTACAAACAGATAAACGATATCATAAAACACAAATAGCGAAACTAAACTTCCGAAATAAAATCTCAATCTTTTAAAGGAGAGCACGATTGGTACCCTAATATACTTGAAAGCTTTAAACATCAATAGAGGAAACGTCATTTAGGAGCGATGAGAAGAGGGATAAGAAAGAGGAGAAGTGAGTTATTTGTTTCGTCTGCTCTTTTTTTGACTGTGAATTTATTATTTCTCTGTGTTTGAGAGATTTTATTTATAAGTATTCATTCTTTCCATACGGGATTGTTTCCTCACTTTCCTGTTATCAATCCACCCGAATGCAGCTCTATTCTAATAAATGGTAAAGACAGCGGAAGAAAAATCACGATTCTTTTCTCTCTGTATTTTTAAATCACGTAAAATCCGAATGATTTTGTTTCATCCCCATTTTTCGGGACGATTGTCGGGTGGGGAAAAGGAATATGCTGGTATGCATTTCCTAAGAGGGTATCAACCAGCTACTGTTTTCTTTTCCAAATTAAAATCCAGTTTTGAGTAATTCTTTTATAATAAAAATTCGTTCCGATTTCCACAGAGCGGAATTATTTCTTAAATTTTATATTTAATATATTACAAACGATAATTTGAAAGTTTACGTTTTTGAAAAATTAACTTAGTTTTATCCAAAGTTAATCATTGACTTTGATAATATGCACCTATTTCTAAGATAAATTTAATATATTTTTATATTAAATTTGTTGTATTGATATTTCTTTTATTAGACTAAACTTAAATCTTCATTTATTTTAACTTAATTAAGTATTTTTCTTTAAGCTGAGCAAATGGAAATAAATGAAAGATTAAATAATATTAATATAAAATAAATACGGAAAATAATGTATATAAAATTAAGAATAATAAAAAATAAAAATATTACAAATAAATAAAAATTTAAAAAATTCATTCATTAAATTCAGTTTAATTCAATATTCGAATCCTCAACTAGCTTTAATTTTAATCCAATAAAATAAATTTAACAACATTAATAGATACCAGAACTTCAAACAAACAAATTTTATATAAATGATAATTTAATTTTTAAAATGCAGAGTTGTGAAAGGTCAAAATTGAGTATAAAAATTCATAATCATTTTAAAATTTTCAGTATATATAAAAAATAAGAATTTTAAAACAGAAGTTAATACATATCAATTATGCAATTTTTTATTTTTTTTTCCTTTTTACAGCAAAACTATAAACAGAAATAATTTTCAGAAAGGAACTTTTTCCCCAAAAAAGAAATAACGTTTATTTTGCATTTAACCCATAAATCTTACGAATATAGTGTACTGGAAAGATATCGTCGATCCATATAAAATTATTCATGTCAATAAAAACGTCGACAACCGCAGGGGAAGTAATTCTGCCAATCTTCCGAAAGAAAAGTCTTATCGATAATGTGAAAAGCGGTTTTAAAAATGCGATTACAAGACATAAAAAGCAAGATCATTTCTCCCATTCATCTTTTTTCCCCTTATTCGTCAGATTTGAAGCAAAAGTTTTTTTTTTTGACATCCTATTTTCTCGCCAAAGCCGTCAGACAATACTTGAGGATGCAGGTCCATTAAGGATTAAGTGGCGGACGGGTGGGATAAGAAGAAAGCTTGAATATGATTTATACGCCGTACCCAGAATTCATTTTGTACAAAGACGATGGCGGTACCAGGTTTATTGCACGCTGAAAACTAGCGCCACGCTGAATAATTTGCGCCAGCGTGTGGCAATCTTATCGAACCGTAATTAATATAATTTGTCTGTGTATCGAGTTTGAAGGTAGTTGTGACATCAACTGGAGCGATTTCATTTAGTATTCGACGTGGATCTTTCGATGAGGGCTCGAATGGGATATTAATTATTATTTATCTTTTGCCATCCCAGTTTTATTACCAACATTTTGCTTGCTTGATATGCTGTGCAGATCTACATTTTTCAGGTACACTTATCTACAATCATCAAAATATCACTTCATTTAACACAAATAATTAATCTCATAGATTTAAATGAGCAACAGAATGGTATTATTTTAAGCAGTTTATTATATTAATTTTGATAAAATAAAGAAAAAATCACTACTAATCAAATCTATGAAGAACTATTTATTTACAAGAATATGTTGCCAGAACTTTTATATGTATAACAAAATATTCCTTTGGAATTCTAATTTTTTATAAATTAATTTTCATTCTTTATTTTTTGAAGTAAACTCTCAAATAAACATCAAAAGATGATCACTGATTTTTCCATAAAGAAATTATCTTTTTAATGAAAATAAGGGCTTTTCTTTTAAGAATTTTAAATTTTAACTTTGCTTTATCTCTTCAAAACAGAAATAGAGTACAGAAAGTATATAATAAAGTCGGATTCCACTGGAAGGTATGGAACTAAAAATAAAAAAATGATAAGAATTTACGAGACATCAATTGGTTGGTTAGTCCACGGTGATTTTTTTAAAACACAGAGGTTAATTTGGATGAGAGCTAACGGTTTTAAAATTAATTTAAAACCTTAAAAACACACACAAGTTACTGAAGTAAATGGTGAAGAGCAGCACATTCAGCTACGGATGGGTGTATTAAAAGAAAATACCTTTATGTAAATAGTATTTGAATAAAAATAATGTGAAAAATTAAATGAACACGATAAAACTTTGTGTTTTGTATAGTTTCGTATATATTATTTCTTATTAAAGGCAAAATAATTGCATTTTAAAAGTATATGAACCGTATGATAACAGTAAAATTAAAATGAAAAGAAATTCAGCTATGACTTTTTACAGGTGGAATAAAAAGAAAAAAAGATTTATCAAATTAAGAAAAGTATAAATTATGTAAGAAGAAAAGATTTAGTTTTAATTCACAATGGAATCGCAACACGCCTAAAATTCAAAGAAATTATTTTTTGACTCACTTTTGGAGATCAGACATTATTTAATTAAACATTTTCAAAAAGATGCGGCCAAGTCCCCCCTCCTTTTTTTTAAAGGTAGTACCACATTAGATATTTTAAACTATAAATCCTGACCTCACACTGCAATAATCTTTAAAGCAAACAATTCTATTTTTTTTTTTTTTTTAACGCAGCTTCCTTTTCTAAAGAAAAGAATAAAAAAGTAAATTGAAATTCCATTAGTTTCTTCAGCAGTTCAAAACGAAAACATCCATCTCACAAGTGGCAGTTCGAGTAAATAGAAAAGATAATCACACAATTTAATTGAAGATGCCTTATCATAGGGAAAACACCGAACAGAAATGAAGTGAATTGAATAAGTTAATCTGAAATCTTTTATGAAAATCATCCCCCCCTTCTCTTTCAACATCCCAATTACAATAACACATACACCGAATTAGTAAAAAAGGGAAATGAAGGATATAAGTTGAGGGGAAAAAAAAACACCCACTCGTGCTATGGAATCCTTAATTAGCTAATTGTGAAAAGAATCGTTCAAAAGCGCCTTGCTATTCAGGGTGATTTTAACGCGATTATTATTCGGCGCTACTATGCAATTAAGTTTGCACTGCTGTCTTAGAATTCGCCGGAGATGAGAGACTTTGGCATGTTTGGCGAGCGCGCTTGGCGAT
This sequence comes from Latrodectus geometricus, assembly GCA_026290005.1. NCBI lineage: Eukaryota > Metazoa > Arthropoda > Arachnida > Araneae > Theridiidae > Latrodectus > Latrodectus geometricus. The sequence continues at coordinate 302,034 of JAPDSC010030384.1, read as the reverse complement.
GGAAGGAGAAGTATTTTAGTTCTTTCCTAGCCGCTGCTCCCAGCCAGTTGATAATACTGTTTCACCGGCGCGATACCAAATGACGGATTATTCGATACCGAAACTTGGTTTTTTACTTCGCGGGATTTACGAAATTTACCCTGTATGGATATATTTAGTGGTTTAAAGAATGATTCCACGTGCGTAGTCCAACATGGGATAATTGTTTCGATATCATTTTTTGTGGATTAAATATTCAGTGATTACCTACGGAAGGGATACCAAGATATGACGGATTTCTCCTTAAATATTATATAATATTTGGATTACACGTTCTTTCAACCGGATATTGTTCAAAGAAAAAAGTAAGTATGCTTTGGAAATAAAATATTAAGTCTTGCTTATAATGTTTGAAGTTGATAATTTTTGATTATAATAGACATATTTCTTAATGAGAAAAATTGTAATTTTAATAGTCCTGTAATTAATGTTACATAATAGCAAACTTTCTAAAAGTAACTCAGTAATTAATACTTTATTTTAAACTTAAAATACTGAAAATAATTTTGCTTTGTATTGTATTGAATATAATAATTAATGTACAAAAGTCTGTATTTGTGTGTTTATTTTTATGTCTTAAATTTACTAAAATTCTTTAAAAAAAATAAACACTTATGTATTTCTATGCTCTGAATAATTCTTTTAATAATTATTACGCTCAATCAATTATATTTAAACGAAAAATTTGATTTTAGAGTAATTACACTTAAATATAAAAAATCAATAAAGATAATTGCATTTTGTTCTAAAAGAATGTATTAAACATGAATTTTCAAAGGAGTACTATATTATGAAAAGTTTCGGACATAATATTATAAAAATTACCGAAAAAAACATCCATTTGTTCTTCTTAACCGAGTAAATATTAATGTTTTATTTATGTGGCTCATAACTCTTGCTTTTTATTTCAAGAATTGCCATTTCGGAAATGGCATTTTAATAGAGAGTCGGTTTTATTACATTACTTTGGAACATTCGTGAGTCTAGTAGAATGTAAAAGAAACTTTTTTGATGCTTAAACGATCACTGTCTCCGTATAATCAGAAAATAAAATCATCTATTTCTGTAATTCATTCTTTTGATATGTTTAAAATTTAATTTTATTTTAATATTGTATGCACAAGTATTTCATGATTTAACTTAACTTAGTTAGAAGTCTAATATGAAAATGTTTACATTTTTTCCCGTGTTTATTTTTTGATGTTGTATGTATATGTTACGATTGATGTGAAAAATGTTATTAAATATCTCCCTAGATTAAAATAATGGAAAGATATTTTGTTCAATATCAACCGACAACTACACGAGCGTCCATAACAATTAATTTTAAAAACTTTATTATTTTTATACATTAAAAATAATGATAAATAATAAGAATAAATATAATTATGTGATGTTTAATTTATTATGTATTCAACTTTTTATTTCTGAAATTCCTTTGAAACATAAAAGAAATACAATTTATAAGAAAAGGCCTAACAGTTTTATTTGATTATACACATAGTAATTTAGCCTGAGTGCTTAGTTTTATTTGTGTTAGTTTCATTTTTTAGGAAAACTAACATGTTTTGATACGACGAAAATCGAATTATGTAACTTATTTCATATATATATGAATTCACTAGTGTAATTAAAAATATATACTTCTAAATACCTTTCGTATGATGTCTCTAAAATTTAATTAACCTGACGCTTGCTGTTTCTATATATCTGTGTTTGCTGGGGAATCAACGAAACAAACTTATGAATCGATAATAGAAACAACTATCAAAATACTTTAGGAGTATCGTCAGCTAATTTTCTTTTTAACTTCATTAATTAATCCACGTGTTCAGTGAAACATTTTCCATTATGCACGAGATACACAGAAGAAAAAGTAACAGTAAATTATGCATAGCAAATGTAAATCTGATATTTTGTTTAGAGCGTCTGGCCCAAATCGAGAGCTTTTGAGAGTCGACGGCGCCCGAGAGCGCAAAAACATAAACCAGGATGGTTTTAAGAGCCTCATTTACAAATCGCAAAATCGATGTAGCCAACAAACCTCTCTCTTCTGGAAATGAACACGGGCGATAAGGGAGCATCAATTATGGATGCGGGCCATGTGCTCGGACGCGCAGTTATTAAACGGCAGACCTTTTACATTAGGTGGATTAAAAAGGAAAAATTCCGATGCGTTGTAATGAGGGATTTTCTAAAGCGAGCGTCCTCCCTCCGCAAGCGAAATTCTCTCCACACAGATTGAGATTTCATCGAAAGGCATTTTACGGTAATTTAAAGGAAGTTTCAAAGCGGTTCCGTCCATGTAATGTGGAAGCGCGCGCTTCAGTAACGAGATTAGTTCCGATCTCTCTCCAGGGGGGCCGCGTACAAAAGGAAAAGCGGACCGTGTCACTCTTTCCAAAAATGTATCAGTTTGTACAAATAGTTATTCAAACCATAAATAACATTTGAGATTAAAAACTAAAAATTTAATTTTTTTAATTTATTCAGTTTGAAAACTTTTAATTCTAATGTGTAAAAAAACTACTAACATTGTAACTCAAAATTTTGATAAAAAATAGTTTTATTGGTGAAAATTATCGAAGCTAATTCTTGAGCAATGTTGCAAATTCAATTTATAAATGAAAATTTTAACATCGTTTTGATAATAGTTTTTAACGGAATAAATATTTTTTCCAATTCTTAATTCTGCACATCCTTATTATAAATTTAAACACTGGAACTCGGATAACATTTATAAAGAAAATAGTGTAGCTACATAACATAATTTCTTAATATTAACAAAAATAACTTTTAAATCTTTATTATATTTAAATTTATATTATAATATTTAAATTTTATTTTATTACCTTCAATAAAAAATTTCGAAAATTCACGATCTCTTTTTAATTTTTTGTTTAAGTTCATAGAAATTAAGTAGGAAAATCAAAATATTCGTCATATTTATGTTTGACATAGATTAATCAGCTTTAGCCACTCAATCAAAGGCTAATCCATCAAAAAAAATTTTATTTGTATACAATCAACGTTAATAAAAACTTCTTATCAACACAACTGCTTCGAAGATTTGTAACTTGATGTTTCATGTTATTTATCATAATGAGAATATTTTATACTTAAAAGTTCGAAGTTAAGATTGTCAATCAGCATAGTAAAATAAATCAAAAATTTAAATTGCTTACTTATATTTTAAAGTAATAAATATTTCATAATAAAACAATTAAGAAATCGCCAAAACTAATACTTGCGAATGATTTGCCGTGATATAGTTCTTCAATATTATTTTACAACATAATTTGATATTTTCAAAAAATATGTTAAATAATGAGTTGTTCTGTGGCTTTTGCGATAAATAATCTAAATGCCAACTATATTCATTAAATTAATAGGGCAATATTATTTAATAAGTGACATTATTGAAGAAATGGTTCTTATTGATTAATTTACATAACTATATAAAAAAAATTCGATGAAAAATTAATTTTATTCTATTTTCGGTATTATAATCGCGGATTGCATTGATGAAGTAGAAAGAACACACACATCACTTGGTAAGAAATATCCAAAAAGAATAATTTCCACTTATTTATGATTTTTTCCGGTTCATGGCCCTAAAACCCTTCATTGAATGTTAGTAAAGATTTGGACACGGTAATGGATTCATATATATAAATTGCTTTAAAATTTATCTCTTGAAAGAGATCTTCTATTCTTGTGTTTTCAATTTTTTTCACTTATTTCACTATTTTTAAAACATTTTCCATGTGGAAGAATTACTATCATTAAAATCGATTTGATCGTTTTTCAAGATACAGTGTTTCATCATCGGTATTTCTTAGAAATGGATTTCAAAACGGAAAGAGTCTTATAATTTCAGCTGAACCGGGAGAAAGAAGAAAAAATTGGAATAAGCTTTTCCTGGAAGTCATACTGCACGTACTGCTTGCTCTCAGAAATAAAAATGTCTCTCGCATGGTGGAAAGAAAAGAATTAACATAATTCCGCTGAAAAATAAAAAAAGGCCAACGAAATAATCCGATTACTGGTCCATAAGCTTATCGTTAACACTCTTATAAAATGGGTGGTGGTTAACAACCATGACTTAACGGCCAGCTTCGTAACTGGTAATTCAGCTGTAGTTTCCGCCATATATTTCCATGCGCTTTCTTTTTATTTGTTCGGAGATGTATTAAGTCTAAAATGGTACCGCTGATAACGGGTTGTCACGCTATAATGGGCAGGGCTTTTCTCCTCCACTAGCCTGCCATTTATTAAGGTTACAGCAATCTTCGTCCTAGTCAACCCCCCTTGCTTTTTTTCCCATTATAAATAGTAATTGCTAAACCTCGTATCGATAATCTATCTCCGGCTTTATACAAAGCAGCCTAATGTTCTCCGAAAAGAAAACTCAAACATCATGATTTCCACACGTCTCAGGAGGAGAATGGATAATTTCTGGATGTCAAATAGCTAAAATCAAAAACTTTTCTTTTGCAAAGCACATAATTAATAAAGTTTTATTACCTACTGATGTCAGTCGAGATAAATTTGGATGTTAAAAGAAAAAAAGTAAATAAATGAGCTTTGAAATAGAGTTTCAGTGCAGATGACAGCTGCTTCAGAGTTTAATCAACAACATGTGAAAAGCCAGATGTCACGTTATTACATGGGAAAAGTAACAGATTCTTCCAATCAAATACATCTATAATGGTCATTATCTCAGACTACAGAATTGAGATTGAAGGCGGAACCGGTGAATAACTTCTTTTCAAAATTTTAATGATGTAAATTTTTCTAAACATTTTATTGCATTGGATTAAAAATTTAGTAATCAGTCTTAAATTTACTACACCTATATCAACGGAGAAAATGGTTCATCAAAATAGCACGAATTCTAGGGAATGAAATTTACTTGACGTAAATATGGGTTATTACATTTTGGCATGATGTAATTTTGAAAACTAATGTTCCAAAACTTCTGCGAAACGAATGTTCGCCCAACCTACTTAAAAACTTGCAAATGCTTTGCAATTTCACCCCAACGTCTTCGGAAAAGAAACAAGAAGCATTAAAATTCTGAGACTTCAGTTGGAGGGCTAAGGGCAAACTACGGTAATAAACTGGCTGCTAACTTCTCAATTTTATAACCTGAGGAGTTGGAAACTTGTTTTTTCTATTTGGATTACAGGGAAAAAGAAAAAAAGATAAGTCAGAGCTTAAATTTGAATTCTGTACGAAATGATTTAGTAACATAGAATTGAATATCTCCTCCGCAAAATATACATTACACGACGAAGAAATAAATTTATGACGAATGGTAATAACATCTGAATTGTAAGTTGTTATTAACACGTTTTTCTTACATTTATATATATATATATATATATATATATATATATATATATATATA
>JAPDSC010030384.1:253395-283202 GCA_026290005.1 Latrodectus geometricus | reverse complement strand
AAACTTCAACATGAGCTTTAAAAATCAATGCCACTTCTTCCTCCCTTTTGTCCAACTGAAAAAATAAATACAAGTATCCCAAATGACAAGGAAAAGATTATTCAAGACAACATCCAAAAAATCGAAGTTAAAGATTAAAAAATAATAACTAGGAGTCACGAAAAATGTTATCTTTAGTAATGCATTAATAAATCGAAACGTCGATTGCGTTGTTTCAGCTGGTAAAAAAAATAAATAAAACAGTTACAGAAGCATTCCGGATGCATTTGGAAGATGAATTTAATTAGATTATATGAGATGTTTATACATCCTTTTTATCTCAATTTAATTTTTAAATGACAACGAAAGAAAATTACAACGCATCAAAATTATGATTTATTTATAATTCCGTTGGGAATTTAAATGCATGTTTTTTTTTGTAGTTTTTAAAGCAAACAAAATGTAAAAGAACTTGTTCGATAAACAAGTAAAAATGTTATTTCTCGAAAGTTAAAAAGAAGCAAAAGATCGGATTTGTTTAGTTTAACAGAAAAATACATGTTTACCAAAGCATGATTAGTTTTACATTTTATATAAATTTTGAAAAGAACTCGATAAATATTTCTGTACTAGCATATTTATTATTCATAAAGAGACATCTATTTTTCATGCAGCATATTTTCTTTACTAAAGCATCGAGTTAGAAAAGTTGGCTGAAATATTAATGGAATATTGGAAAAGAAAATTTCTTATAGTAAATATTTAATTAAAAACGTAGCTAAATTTCAAGAATTTGTGTACTGTGGTTCATTTATTCATGTTGTTGTACATAATTAATATAATCATGTGCATATAACTGAAAAGTAATCTTACTAAAATAGTTTCTATTAATTAATTTCAAAATTAAAAATCATGCAGTAAAAGCATTTCAATGAATTATTGATAGATATATTTTTATTTTGCAGAAGATCTTCCAGCTGAGGAGACATAAGGCCAAATGATCATAATTAATATCAGGTACCCATTGCTTTTTATGTTTTATATATATTCTGATATAGACCTGTTATTGTTACTTCCTGATATTTTTTAACCTTTGGTGAATATACTTCCACAAGAATATTAAAAATAAAGATACTTTAATTTTTCTCGCATAAAATTTTTTACTGCAAATAACTATGCAACATGAAATTTTTAAATCTTATTGTTTCTAAAAAGATTTTTTTTTTTTAAAAAAATATTAACTTATTAAAGCCAATAACTTTTTTCTTGCATTAAAATTTGATTTGTTATTTTTTTATTTATTTAAAAACCTTAAGTTCTATGTAAATGAAATATTTCTTTCCATAACTAATATAATTAATTTTTTTATACATTATGCAAAAATACATATAAATATGTAACGGAAAAAAAGGTGCAATAATTCCATTGTCCTTTTTACTAAGAAATATAGAACAATTCTTTTTAAGGCTGTTAATCCTCAAAATAAACCGATTTGAATAAATGCGAAAATAATAATTATTTTAATTTAAATACTTTAGATACTATACAAATTTTGTATTCTGAGAAACTTAACAAGTCATGTTGTATTTTTCTTAGCATTATTTTTTCTCCGGCGACTATTTATTGAAATAATTAATCTGATATAATAATAGAATATAAAATACACATAATTGTATTTAAATAATATATTATATACTCGTTTATATATTTTTTTTAAATAAACATAAATACAATTTAAAAATTGTGGCGCTATTCATTTTTATCAAAACTATATACATTTTTGATTATAATTTAAATCCGTTAAATTTTATTGATGTTAATGCTTATAGCAATTAATATGCAACTACAACTTATCACCTCGAGATGTTTTCATTATAATACACCCTTTTTATAATAAATTAATTCTCATTATTTTTAACAGTGAATGAAAAGCAAATCTCTTTCAGTTTGTGGGAATAAAATAATCAAATTTCTAGTAAATAAAATTTTTAATGCGACGAGTTGTGTAGATAAATAAAAAAAAAAAGAAGTAGAAAGCGAAAATTAATACATGCAAAATATTTCTCAGAAAAATAAATCCATTTCCGCGCAGAATTCCTTTCATGTTTGGCATTCCTTGTTTCTTGAAAGCAAACATTTTAAAAGTTAACGGAAAAGGATATCGGAAATTCCTTTTTAAACCCCTAAATAAGAGCGTCGCTCGAAAGGCAAAAAAATTAAAACACCCCCAGCTATGAACAACCGTCCAAGCTGCACAAACACGGGCAAATTTAAAAGGAGTTTTCGGGTTTACTTTGTGATCGATACAAATGGGTTTTGCAAATTCTTAATGATGCCCGCAGAAAGCGCTTTTGAAAGAGAAAAAGCGATACTCCAAAGAAATTGAGAAGTATTAAGAGCTCCTCTCCCCCTACCTGAAATTCCTGATGCTGCAACTGCAGTTTTAGATTTATTTTCTGTTAGCAGATAAAGCCAAGAAAATATGGAGCAAACATATTTGTATGCACCCGGATACTATGAATAAACGTATGCAAATTATTTAAAATTTAATTGTTTTATTGTCATAATTTTAAAATAATTAAATCGGGAATTTATCATTAAAAATTTGCATAAAATTACAAATACATTCCAATAGTTATTTTTTCCCATATCCATATACCTGTTCGTACCATGGAAAACATCAAGTCTTGCTTCAGTGTTCATGGATATATAATTACATAGAAAAACATTCAGTTCTGTACACAGCTCATAAAAATTTTAAGATGATCCTTCGGAGTTTTAAAATCTCAAGTTTGAATCATCTTCTTGCTGAATAATGAGAAATTTATGTTTTCTGCATGCACACAAGGTGTACACCATATAAACTATATTCTTTATAGCTTAGTACATCTAGTCCTATCTATCAAGATTTTGGAATGTACACAGAAGGAGTTAATTTTAATACAGCTCCCCCCTTGGGAAATGAGCTAGATTCTTAAATCTCGGAATAGATCTGATATATATATTACATGAATGAATATTTTAAAAGTACTTATATTAAGCTTAAAATCAAATTTTATTTTGCCTGTTTATAAAATGATTTCTTAATTATTCTATAATTAAAATGCTTATATATTTGGGGAATATTTTTCTGCTCAAAACATTTGACAGCGTTGTAGAGCATTTAAGAGAGAATTGAAATACAAACTCTTCCGGTGTTTAGTAGCTGTCAGTTTTTCCATTCCGAAAAATGTAACTTTTCCTTCAAATGGCACAGATAGTTTTATAAATTAGTTTGTAATTACTGGGTGATATTAATAACATTATTTATTTTAGTAATGCTTGCTCAAGTTTTAAGAAAAAAAAAACTTAATGGATGACACATGTTTACTCTGACATTAAGAACACTAGGCATATGTTCTGTTTAAAATATTTGGTATTAGATAACATTTTTCATTAAAAAAAAGGAGAAAAAAAGAGCAGAAACTAGTTTACGAAATTATCTCAAATAGCTTATGGAGCAAATGTACATTACTCTATATTTGAAATAATTACTTTCAGAAATCGATTGTTTGTTGTGCATTCGAGTTGAAAACCAAAACGGAAATGTTTGTCGAGCGGTTCTATTTGCTGAAAAGGGGGATCTATTATGGAAAAGGCTACAAAGAAACAGATGTCTCTGAATAAAACACAGTGCACATTATTTTTAATCGACTGCAATAAACCTACGAGAAACATTTTTCCCAGAAAATGTCACGAATATTAACTCGATCAGTGGCGTAGTTAACGCCATCTATCAACCACAATCTCAATCGAGCTGTCCCACTGACACTGTGCGATTGCAGACAGACACGAATGAATGGAAAAAAAAGAAAGAATAGACCGCAGTTGTAGTAACTCTATAACCGCATTAAATATTCAACGAAATCTCCCATCTCACTTTGCGTGATCGGAGAAAAATTTTCTTTTCCAATGCAGCATTGTTTTCTACCACCGATCAATTCCAAAGATTCACCTGGTACAATGCGAAAACGAAATTGAGGGGAGCTTTTACCAGATAGTCGCCGCGATAATCGGTGGCATCGGAAGTTGCCTGTATCGCGGAATAACCGTTATTAAAAGGTATCCCTGTGGAGTATCGCATAGTCATTCAATAATTCGATAATCGGAGATATCTTTCCCAGTGTTTTGGTAATTCAGATCGGTCGGAAGATAACGGCAATTATTATTTCAGGCGAATGTTTTACCGTGAAGCTGTTATTGTGTGAGGGACGTCTCTCTTGTTTGGATAAGGGGAAGGTGTACGCATTCAGAAAATATAATTATTGTCGGTGTTGATTGTTATTCAATCTTGACGGGGCGAAAAGGAAAGTCTTTTACTTTTGATGGAAATAGCGATATGAAAATTGAAGAATGTGTTTAAAAGAGAATTCGGTAAATTATAATTTGAAATGAAGACGAACTTTTCCTGAAATCAAAATATTGAGATAAGCGTTCTTATTGTTTCATAAATAATCAAGAGATACTGTTATCTTATTTGCTTTAAAGTAAACAAAAAATTTGTTTATTTAAAAGTTTATTAATTTATTCTTTATATTCGATTTGATTTTATTCTCTTCAAAAGTAAATTTAAAGTACTTTATTTATTTCGTTAAGACTTGAATATTTTGAGAAGAATTTAAGTAAAGAACAAGTACCGATATATAATTTTATTTTGGAAGGATCGCATAAAAATTGAATAAATCGATGTAATTGCAAGTTGTAAATGTGAGAAAAATATCGAAACTTTCAAATCATGATAAATTTTTGGACACAAGTATATTTTTATTTCAATATCCTCCCCACCTATGTGGATGTTGATGATTTAAAAATTTGAACAGTGGCAAGAATCGAATTAGCATATTTTTAATAGCAAAAACAATCACATACTGTTGTAATTCATCATGAGTAAAAATTTATCACTATGTTAGGGATTCTATTTTGATAACTGGCCTCATTAAAATTTACATAAGCGATAATTTATGGAAAACAAAATCATTTAAAATGAAAATATGATATGGATCTATAATGAGTTAAAATAAGTCTAATAAATTCAATTTCAAAAGTAAATTTTTTCGTCTATAATTTTAAAAACACGTTTTGGTAACACTTTAGAGTTATTAATTTTGCAAGTATAATTCTAATAGCTTTATGATTATTCAGTGACAATTTACAGAATTAAATTTCAATATAAAATTACAGCTCTTTGCATAGGTAATGATTTTTAATGTTTCCGATAACTTTTTCTAATCTAGAAAAATAATAATCGTTCAATTATCAAGAGATTCCAAGGATATATTTCATTAGTAATTCGTGGACAAAATTTTATATACAGATGGACGCGTTAACGTATGCCCATAAAATAAATTTTAAAAACAATTTAGTGATGAATTTTCTTTATTTATTTGATATTTTACGAAGTGATTGATTATAATAAAAAAAGACTTCCAGCAAATCTTATTTTATTCCAACAATTTTTCGGGAGAAATAACAGGTGTATAGAAACCTCCATGCATGCAAATTGAGAAACTATTGTGGGGATCTATACCTTCGTGGAAAAAAAAAAAGACCACTGTTCCATTGTCAACCATTGATATCCAGTTTGATTCAAAACTCACCAGAAGATATTTTTTTCCCACCAGATAATAACCATAATGGAGTGAAGCAGAAATTTAAAACTTCCCTCCAAAAAATCTCGTTTGAAATTTCCCAGGGGATGTGCAACAAGAAGTGGTCTCATGCGTCGCCCCTCAACACCAGCTGTTGGCGATAGTCAAGACAGACATCTCGAGTCTTGAAAAAGTTGAGGTCAGGTGGAAAGTGGAAGAAAAATAAAAAAAAAAGAGGACCCCCTCGTCTTTCGTGAAGATGAATAGTGCCCATTAGAAGAAAAAGATGGCTCTTTTCAAGGAGGTTTTGCAACAGCTGTTGCCAAGCTTCTTGCCAGTTACCAAGTCCACCATCCGCTTGCTTTAATCCCTCCCTATTCTTTTTTTTTTTTCTCCCTTTCTTTATCCATGTACGCACTATTCGTTTATTTTATTTATGAAATTTTTCTGCTTAACAATTCTTGAACGCTGAGCCAAGATCTACCTCGTCAGTGAGAAAGTTCTGCTGTCGTTGCAAGGATTACGAATTTGAATACAAAAAGAATTTCCATCCGAAAGCGGCTTAAGAGTACATTAGTTTTCATATTCTAAAAATTTATTTTTTACATTGCTAACAAAATGCAAGTAATCTATTACTTTTTTGTACGATTTAATTTCAAATTTCGTGCATGTCTTTTACGCAAAATGCTTGCTATTGTCGCTTCTCTTAAATGAATAAGAAGGTTAAGTATAAACATTCCCTATCGAGATAATTTGATGATACATACGATATGTTTAAAATTTAAATTCACTAAAAAATATCGACTAAAGATTTTGTATCCAGATGTAAATTAAAATTAATGCTCAGCATTCAAATGGAGTTTAAAATTGTCTCTATAATTTTATCGCATTTTTCTACTATTGTCAAATTTATAATATTAGTTTGTGTATAAGTTAAAAAAAATCTAGGGATCTAATTATTTGATTTATCACTTTATATACATTGCATTTCCAATGAAAAATCAATGTTCACTGTTAAGAATGTGATAAAAATAATGGATTCCCTTCTATGATGAAAAAAATTATTTCCAAGAATAAGTTAATGCTTGCATATAGAGCAAAGCGCAAGTTTTGAGAGTCAAAACATTTTCTGTACTATGGATGCATTGCTTGCTTCATCAAATTTTCTTGCAAGATATTAAATTTGACTTAATGGATGTTTTATGATTAACTTAATGATCTTACCTGCTAGTACACTTTTTTTTTGGCATGCATTGGCAATTAGATTTTTTAAAAGTCACTTATAAATTTTAAGGTCAATTTTAATAGGCATGATAGATTTAAAAGTAATAAAAAAGGTTATTTTTATTACCTTGGCCTTAATCACTGAACGTTAAATTTTATTAAAATGCAGGAATAATTAATTGAAAAGTACTATTTATTTTAATGATTGTATGTCCAAACATTTTAACAATTCAAATAATTTATTAGCAAATACTCAAGTACTTTCACCATATCAGATACCGAGCCAAAATAACAAAATAAGATAAACCTTTATTCAGTAGCATATGCTTTGATTTCGTATAAACTTAGTCATGAACTTTAATTAACATAAGATAATAGTTTAATATAAGACATATGGATTCGTTTTAGCATAATTTTTTTTTTTTTTTTTTTAATAAATAGCGAATCTAGTTATATAAAATTGATAAAACAGTCCAGACAGCTAAATTATTTCCAATTAAAATAAATGATATGGGTAATATTAGGAAATCAAAGTTTTTAAATGATTTTATTGAATAGTTTGTGTTTATTTATAAAATACCAATCAAAAAGCAATGCTCTGGTGATTATTCCTCTAACAAGAGAGGAGAGGGAAAATCCTATTCATCATTTTATTTTCCAGATAATTTTAACTACCCAACAGTTTAACGATCAACTTAATTACGGAATAACTTCGGTTCTTGCAGTATGTGCAGAATCATTGCTGAACGAATTATGGGGCACTTAACTGATAGGGTGGTTTAAGGCAATTGCTTGGCCTGCAAATGCAATCGTGCTGAAGCTGAACAATTTCGCATTCACGAGTCTCTGAAATTAACTTTCATTTTTTTTTAAATATATATATTCTAGCTACAACTTCCACATTATCTGTTGAAGGGAAATGAAAAATAGCTTCCTTTTTTTTTTTTTTTTTTTTTACCCATTAACTGCCGAAAAGTGTTTTTAGGTTTCGAATCATAGAAACGACACAACGCGAGCATTTTGCGGAATATCATCTCCACGCGCCTGACATTATTATTAAATGTTTTTGTTTTTGCAGTAAGTAACCAGGAAATTACATGTTTTTAGATGGTTGATGGGGGAACAGGAATTCATATTAAATGCTGTGTTTTTCCCCTATTCAAATTCCAATTGCATTAAAAAAAAAAAAAAAAGCTATGAAAAACGAAACATTTAAAACTTCGAGACCGAAAGCAATTTTGTAAATTGATCCACGCCTTGCAGAAATTAATTCAGCACCTGCTGCGAGCAATGCGACTAATTCTTTTTCATTTTTTTTCATACATTAAAAATTCACAAAAGGAAAATGTTTTTAATTTAAAGAGAAATTTAATATCCCCAGAGAAATACTGAGTTGTATGAAAGTGATTCCACACATTTCGAATTGATTGCATTTCTAGAAAAAAAATATTCAGTTGGTTTGTAAAATTTTACATATGCTGCTTTTGTTCCCATTAAAGACATGAAATTTGAAGCTTAGATAAATTGCATGCGATGTTTTTAATTTTATTCCAGTAATAAGCTGGTTAATTTACTTAATCATGGCAAACAAATGTTTCGAAAAATCTTTTCAAGTAATAACACTGAAAAGCTTAGTAAACATTGTACCGATTTAATGATAAAGCAAATGCGCGCTGGTATTGAAACTAATTTGAATTAGTTAATCAATAATTTGGTATTTGTATAATACTCAAATTTTGCACTAGTAACAGAAAATCTTGTTTTCTCAAATTGTTTTTACTTTTGTGCATTTTTCAAAATACATCATACTGAAGAATCGAAGGATAAAAGAATATGCGAATTTCATTTGAAAGTTCTGAATATTTTAATGACTGTGATAATACTAATTTTCTTCCTTTCACAATTTAATTATAACGGCAAAAATTAAAAGTCGTATCTGGCAAATTTTGATTAAAATATGATTAAGCTTATACAAAAGTTTTTATTTTATTTTAATTTCTTTTATCATTACACACTCCATTCTCAGAAAAGTTACTTGCAAACAACATTTATAAAATAGCTAATGGTATATAATGAAATATAATAGCTATTAAATATAAGGAAAAAATGTTGAACATGAAAACAACATTCCCAACAATAAAAGTGGCACATTAAGGTTGATATAATTATTAGACCTAACCTAAAACTGATTTAAAACAAAATTTTATTACCTTTTCCGCTTAGAGATATAACAAAATTATAAGATTTATTTAAGCGATTTTTGAACATATAGAAGAAAAATCATTTCTCTCCTAACTTAAAATGAAAGATATCTATATAGCGGTACTAAAATAATTTCATTACACATATTTATTATTGCTTCTATTTATATTTTTTAATTGCATGATTTTAGTTCATGCAGTAAATTGAAATAATAGTAGTAATTTAGGAAGCTTGACGAATTTATTATATTTTGATTAATAAGAAAGCATTTGTACCAACTAATTCTGAAAATTCTATGGGAAAAATAAAATATAAAGTTTTCAGCAATTAGCATCAATGTTTGCTTTAAAAAATAAGATTAATACGAATCATAGAAAATATACTTAACATTTTCTTTAAAGCTTAGATAATAAGTAGAATGAATTCTTTAATTAGTTTTTGGATTGTTAATTTGCAGAACTTATTATTTTTTAACATATAACGCTTATAATATGTATTTGAATTGTTTGTACAAAATCTATAAACTCCAGAAAACAAGAAGTTGAGAAAAATTATAAAATAATGTATAATATTTTTTGTTATTTATATTATTAATATATTTTTTAAAAACAAATATAAGAAAAGGATATTTTTATTTTATTTTAAAGACAGATTTTTGAATTCATTTTCAAGATGATCTTGTTATATTGTTTTATAAGGTCAAGCTTTTTTTTTTTTTTTTTTTTTTTTTAAATACATGTACTATTAAAATACATGAATGGATTACTTATGTATATGTATACATTACAAAAAGCAATAAAAATAATATTTTCACTTATATTGTAACTAAAACGAAATATAACAAGATCATTTTGACAACAAAACCAAAAATCTATATTTGAAATAAAATAAATATTCCTTACTTCAGAGTATTTCAATCGTTAATAATTTCTACAATGCGGGAAAGAAAACCCCATTGCGATCCCATAATCCTTTCCTTTAACAAATCTTCATTTCCTATTCGTGTAATTCAAAAGAAAAGAAAATTCAACCAAAAGGGGAAAGGATTTTCTTTTTACGAACCATTTAGGTTTTTAAAATCCTCGATATGTTCAAGGGCTCTTTTCTCTCTGAACAATAAAATATCCCGCACTTTCCAAATCTCGCCGAATGGTTAAGGGTTCGCTAAACACGAGGAACAGATAAACGCTGCTCTAAATAACCCCTCGGGAAAATTCGTTCTCGGAAAGCCCTGGCACGAATAAACAAAATTTTACTTATTTTTCACCGATATTTTTTTTCCCGCATCAAATTTTGTATGTCTTATTTGTACGAGGATAGGAAATAACACATTAAATTGTTATAGTAAATCTATTTCGCGTGGAACTCTTGGATTTAATAATGTCGGAGGTACTGTTATTACTCTTGATTTTGGATTGTAAACACAGGTTTACGGTCGCCCAATTTTGAGGAAATTGAAATAAAGGAGCCAAACTTTATCAATTATTGATGCCGGAAAAAGTTGATTGTTTTTGAAGCGATTTGATACACGTAATATTGATCGGATGAGGGCTTTTATTGTATTTTTTTTTTGCTAACTACTCAGATAAATTTAATATTTTGTAATTTGTTTTCTTGGTGCTGCATCACCTGGGTAGATAAAAGAAACAGCCAGTGCAAACCTGTTATCTCGGTTTTAAATAAAATGAGAAACATCTCGAGCGTGAATCATGCGTAGTTTAATTGAAATTTCATTCAGATTCTTATTGATTCGTATATTACTTTTTATATCCTTGATTTAGATATGTGTCATAAAATACTTGTCTTTATATTATATATTTTGATGGCGTTTACTTTATGGTCTTTTCTTAAGTATGAAAAGCATTAAAATGCGATATTTTTTAGTTTATCTCATTTTGAAAGGAAAAATATGAGTGAATATTATATTAATATTTTCTATTCGTAAATACGATTTTTATAAATATATATCTAAATCTTATCAATCCATACTTAAATTGTCCCAGACGTATTTTGAGATGATTTATTTTTTATTTTATAAAAATGGTTTCAGACAATACACACAAAAACGATTCTTGCTTAATTTACCAAAACATTTTAAAATAGCCCGAAAATTTAAAATCAATAAGAATGAAATTGCAGAACTAGCTGCAATTCTTTTAAACTTCTATTTTAAAATAAACAACTATAAAAAAACCAGTTTTTAAAAGGACTTATAAGAGAAAGAAATAACTTTAATGGCCTTATTATTTTATACTTTTGTATAAAATTTAAAGAAGAAAATATATTTCTTAAAAAATAAGTAGAACAATGAAATATTGTTTAATTCTAATGGAGAAAATGCTGCATTTGAAAACAGTAGATTCTGATAGAATTCTATAAACATGGATTTGTAAAAACTTTTTAATTTTACACATAATCGAACGGTTGGTTGTTAGTATTATATTCAAATAATATTTCAACTCGGCTAACTTTAATATTTCCTTTTTAATTAGAATGGGTTTATGAGTTTTAATTTATTTCTAAACATATTCATGGAAACAAACTGCAAAAATTGTCGTTTCCAAGGGAGAAATATGGTATTTTTATATAAATCTTCAATGTTACGTCTTCAACTGCATGTGAGTATATCGATGTTTCCAAATAACAAATCATAGTTAAGAGAAGTCGTCTCAATTTATTGTTCTCAACAACAAATATAATAAGAGTATATGATAAAATGAAGTCGGAATGCTAATGACTTCATTCTCATCAAATTTTAAATAAAATCTGTCAGTCACAGTGTTAATGCTCCATTTGTATAATATGAAGAGAGAATAATTTTATGTTAATATACTTTGACTACAGAAGACTGATTTTAAACTTTAAAATAGAAATAATCTGATTGTATTAGAGCTTTAGCGATTTTACGTAACAAATCACTGAGCAATCATCAGAAATTATAGCTGGTGATGATTTAACAATTTTTTAGCATAAGTAGAGAATACTAGAGTGACTATCACTCTATAGATGACGCTTAAATAATTTTTGCCTATATTGATGGCATCGTGATCATTTTCTGCTTTATAAGAGTGTATTCAATCATGTTCTCATAGAGTAGAAAATTTTATAAATCGATATGACATAAACATTTTGATAAACTGAATTTTTGAGTCGACAGTTTAAAGGAATATTTGGCATCAAACTTGTACATAATTGTTTAGAAAAGTGGCACATCTATTACAAAAATATCTGTTACCATTATTTTTGTTGCTTACAAATGTTCTATTGTAAAGTTGTAAAATAATCATATATATTTAAAAAAAGATTTCTAATGATTAGTTTTCAAGAGATGATTTGTATAAAAAGAACATTTATTTTTTTTCTGGATCTACCTTTTCAATATCTTACTGTCATAGTATAATATATAATAAATAGCTGATTTGTGAGCTGTTTTTTTTTCTCATTGTTAATTAGCACATTTATGAGTTCGTCAAAGGATATTTTGAAAGTAATTTTGAATAGCCGTATATGATTAAACTGATAAAAAATGCATCTCGTTATTTATATTTTTGTGCAGTTAACAGAATAGGTTTTCAAGAGTTATTTTTTGACAGTTGTTATCTACAGCAAACCATGAGTGACAAGTGGTAAAGAAATACTTTAAAACAAAAAGTTATTAAGTAAAAGCTAAAGAAACAAAAATGTTTTAATTTCCAACAAAGAAGTCTTGTTAAACCACGCCCACAAATAAATTAAAAACTCTCTGGGTCTTTAAGCAGCAAGTAATAAGTTGGAACCGTATCTAACCAGGCACCAATGACTGCATTTTTATTCGAGTGGTCGTACAATTAAAAAGAAAAGTGGGAGAAAAAGAAAATAAATAAAATAAAGCCCGAAGGAATGGAGGTGTAAGTCGAGTTTCCGAGAACATTTGGGTGGAGCCCAAAATGAATCTTAAATATTGTTACAAACCGCACGTTGCAAAAACTTTGGAAAGGTGGTGTGCAAGGGAGGGGTAGAAGAGGATAAATAGAAGGTAATTTCGTTCTAGGAGATGTAGTTTAGAGCTGACAGACTTGCAGGGGGGGGGAGATGAAGGAAACTGATGTAACAGTGTCAATTTAGGAACAGCTGTGAGAAATGACATTACGAAGAAACGTCGAGAACAGTAGAATGAAAAAAATTAAAACTTCTACTGCCATACAATAAAAAAATGATCTATTACTTTGTAAGATTTTAATACTTACAAGTGAAATTGTCACATTGAAAGAAATACTAAAAAAAATGAACTGGCATGAAAGAAAATTACGACAAATGTTCCTGAAACTTGCATTATATAAACTTAAATCGTGATAACTATGCTTTTTCAAAAATAATTTTTCTAGCGAAAACTTCGTCAAGAAAATTTGACAATTATTTAAAGTATGTTTAATTTTTTTAAAAAAGCAAAGAAAAATAGTTTCTTTTCTCTAAACTATTTTTATATTACATATTTACCATAAAACCTATTCAAAAATCTAAGATTCCATTTTTGGTATCTGATATGTTCAGTTCCAGAAACATTTCAGATACAAATCCTAAAACATGATACGGAATCTCAACACACTACATAAATTAAGCTATTGCCAATCAGTTTGATTTTACCAATCAATTAATTCTTGTTAGTTAAAGTCCTTAGTGGTTTTTAAGAGGGAGGGGAATAAAGCATTTAACCATTTTAAAAACAAACTTTTTCATCCTTTAAAGGTTTTAGAACGATAGTAAATTACCTCTATATTTTCTTTCCGCTAATTACCAGAAATGAGAAAGGTAATTACATTACCTTTCTGGGAATTCTTAACATAACACTGACGATGTGTACTTGTCGAAAAACCAATCATAAAATCAGGAACAAATAAAGAAGTGGATTCTCCATCATTTTCTTGTTATTGGAAATATAGTTATTTCTAAATCAACATTTCCCAGCTGCTCTGTTTCATTTTTAGACATATTCGAACCTCTCAAATATTTTCAACTACTCCCATCAATTGTCGATATCCCCTGAGTAAAGAGAGGGGGAACTGAAAGAAGAAGCCTTCCGAAATGTTGTCTTCAGGGAAACGGTAAGCCTTTTCTGGGAGAGACCGTAACTAAAGAAGTGGATGAAGTGAATTGAAAAAAATTCTATGAGAAACTAGAGACGATGCCTTAAAACAACTCTCTTTGGAAGGTGCACACAGAAAAGGCTCTTGTGTTCCACTCTGTTTTTATAAGTGGTGCTTGACCAGGATATGGTTAAATTGATTGAGGCGGCGTTGTTTTTTTAAACATTATGAAATCGTAAAAATTTTATGTCGCTGCGATGAATATGAAAAATTATCCTTATGACATAAATGAGATTTAACATCCAATCGTACTTTTATAAATAATATCTTTATATCATTATCTCCTACTGCAACAATGGTATTTGCTGTTCTAATGCGAATGGAGATAAATGGATCATTGTTCATACTCACGCTAGTTTATTTATGTCTAAATCATTTCGCATTACTAAATCGAAACTTTTATGATTAACATAATATTTTGCGCTTAAACTGAAACATTCGAATAAATTCTAAGTTTATTTTAAAGCAAAAAATTTTAAACTGAAATGCAAATTACTTCGTTCAAATGAATAATATCGAAAAGACGTGAAATTAGAAATTCCAAACTGCTAAGAGTGACATGATTATTTCCAGAATAAATTTAATTTCATTTAATTTATAAAATTTCGAACGAACTTTCCAATCTTATTTAAAACATTAAATTGACATACCAATTCATTTGAATAACTTTCAAAGGCATTTATTCCATTTCGTTTTATTTTATAAATGTCATTTAAGATGCAATCATTCTATCAATTATTCATGTACCTTATTTTTTTTATAATATATTCAGTAGCTTCCTATTACACAGCTTGGGATATATCAGTAGAGAGCAGTTGCAGTGTGTTTTAATGGCCAATAATAACAGCAATTAAAGTTTAAGAGTGGAAATTTTCTTGGGATAACAGCTCAGGAGCACATATATACATGGATGTTATCCCAGCGACATTAAAACGATTATAACACACGGTGGACGTTTTTCATGAATTTAATTACAATGAACCTGGTAGTGTAACCAAGGGAGTTGTTAACTGTGACTGGCTACTCAATAGGCTCTGTAAGCGTGACTCGCTTTGTAAGTGCAATAAATAAATGATGTGTCGTTATGTCATTATCGAAACCATTCGTTCAAATACTAAATTTTTTTTTTCTACTCTTACATTTTACGCAAATAATATCAATTCTGAATACAAATACTATTCTTGTTATCGATATGAATGCTAAATTTTTTTTTTAATTATTGTGTTCTTTTATTAGGTCATTGGATCGGCATTCCTTTACCAAATAAATGAGTCCATTGATGAGGTAAGATATTCTCATAAGTAATTTTCTAAAAGGAATTACTTTAAATGTTTTATAATTTAGTATTTAAAGTAATTGCTTATATTATATAAAGTTTTCCAAAATTCTTTAAGAAATTAACTATCACGATAAAATCGATTGATAGAAATGTGAAGATAACGTTTGAGTTGTGTATTCTTTCTTAACCGCATATATATACTATGGATTTTATCCCAGCTACAATAAAAATATTATAACATACGGTGATTATATAGCTTTTTTATTTAAATAAAAATGTTTGCATGTGACTAAATTAATGAAAATATAGATTTGAATAAAATTATTTTAGTTCAAGTGGTTTCTTTTATTGTTTGAAATACCAATTCACTGTTTTAAAGTTATAAAGACAAGAGTTTGTTTGATTTAGACATTAAAGTTATTGAATAAATTCGATTTAAATAAACATTTGTTTATTTTATATTTAAAATAAGATTATATTTAACTAACTTTTAAATAAAATTTTGAAACTAGAGTATAACTTTGTTTTTGTGAAATCTGACGTCTCGATTTTTTTACTACAAAATAAAAACCTTTATCATCACATAGGAACGCATAGTTAAAAATTTTGGTTGCCATAAAAATAACAAAAAAATTTTGTGCATTCATAAAAAATTGTATATAAATTTCAAAAGACTGAAGATAAATACTCAAATGCCAATTTGATTCTAAAAAAACGTAATAGTAACATAAAATATTTAAAAGAAACTATATACAGAAAAAAAGAGTTTATATATGAAAAAAGTAAGTTGTACCTGTTTTGTAATACAAGGGAGAATTTATCTCACCTTGTATACTACAAAAAGCAAAATAAAAAATTATAACTCGAAAATTTTCACTTGGTGATTCACAAAGCCTTCATTTCTGTAATTTTCAGACGTCTCGAAATTTTTCTTTATAATTGTCTACATTGAAATAAATATTTCTATGGAGAAAACAATCATACACACTGAATTGTATTGTTTAAATTAAATAAGACAAATCTCTTTTGCATAATTTCTATTTTTTTTTTTTATTTTTTTATTTATTTTTAAAAGATGCGTTTGTATTTTAATTTGATACTTAAACAAATACGTTGAATTGAATAAACAAAGCAAATGCAACATTATCGCCATCTATTTTTCGAAACTAGAACTATTAATTACGTAGTACAAGAAATACCTGGTAGATGGCAGCATATCAAAGTTTCTTTTTTAAATATGATTTGAGGGCAAAATTTCGTTTCTTAATAATAAAGGAAACCAAATTGTTGCAATTTTATACTAAACAAATACTTTTTATCCTTCATATTTATATAATTATAGAAAATTACAGATCAGAGAATAAAATAATAACAGAAAATAATTTAAATTGGATTCTTTAAAAAGAGAAGTATTTCATGTAATAAATATATTTAAGAATTTAATGAACTACAATTTTTTAAAAAAGTGAAATTTTAAATTTTGAACTCATAAATTTACACAAAGAATTAAATAATTTAGATTCCAATAAATTCTGAAAAAAATAATATTAAGTTAGATGATATTCAATAAATACAAGTTGAATTTATTTTAAAAAATTAATTTTATGGCTTCCGAATTTAATGAAACGAAAATTTTCTAAAATTCATAAGCCTATAGTTATAATTTAAATATTCCCACAAAATCATAGCTCTCTTTTAAATACAAAATTTGCGCCTAACTAAATGGAAAATTTATCATATAATTGTCTCCTTACTTTGTGTACGGATTGTATCAGAAAAAAACAAAATTTTTAATTATTTTTAAATAAAATTTCAAATGATAAAAGTGCGCTAAGAAAAAATATAAACATAATAATAAATAAATAAAATATGTGATTTAAAAAACATAAAAGATTTTTTTTTTCTTCAATAATTAACAAAGATATTTCACACTTCCTCCATAAAAATGTGAATTTTTATTTATTTAATAATGAAAATTATTTTAATTTTAAAAAAAATGAAATAAAAAGACATTCACTTTAAAAACTAAACGAAATTAAAATTTTAATAAAAAGCTCATCAATTTATAAAATTGATCTTTAAAAATCTTGGTTCGAAAATTGCTATGCAATAAAACATGTAGCTAGGTTATTTTGCCATTAATAAGATTAAAACAGGAATACAAAAATATGAATTCTTTAGCAACAAATCGTTTAACTGGAAAGAGCGTGATGAAAAAAACTTTTGGTTGATAAGATTTATGTTCTTCTATGAAATAAATTTGTGGAAAATTTTTTTATATCTACACAACGCATCAAAATTACAAGCCTAGAATCTTAAACTACTCCATATTATCAAAGTGGGTAATACAATTGTCTATACCTATGCGAAATTTAAAGTGAGATATATGAAAATAATAATTTAGTTTTATGGGTGCAGAAGTTTCCCTTTTATGCTATTGACATGTATGTTTCTTAAATCTATAAGAAAACACACTTAAGACAAAAAGAATAAAACTTGATTTGCAAATTTATTTTGTTTTATGATTTGTACAAAAGTGCACAAGTATTTCCAATATATATATCATAGCAAAATAATAATTGATTATTTCAAAAAACACTCACCAGTTGTGGAACAATTCAAGAAAATCATTTGACAAGAGTTTCTACAATTCAGTTACATTATAACTCCCATTTCACATGAATAAAATTATTTCAAGAAATAGTAAAAACGTAAATATTTAAAAAATAATCAAGAAAAAAATTAATAAAGCATTTTTTTACCTTTCTGTTAATCATTTATGATTAAAAAAATTTAAAATTTAAGAGTTCATGTAAATTTATTTTGTTTCTTATGCAATAACCAGTTGTTATAACAAATAAAAATTCAGAATTCATGATTTTAAAAAATAATTTTATATACATTAATAAAATTGAATAAAAAAATCCATATAGTATAACAAGTATTGTTGTTAATTTAAAGGATTTGGGAACACCATCACCACAATAAAACATGCAATATGGTACAGGGCGCATATACTTTAAAAGGGTTAGTATTGGGTACACATAATTCATCAATCGCCATCACAAATTTATAAATATAAAATTATTATCCAAATAAAAAAATAATAGTCATCTAGAAAAATAATGTTCACAGAAGTTAAAAATCTATAAATACTTATTTCAAAGTGTTTTTAACCAAACTGTAGACTAAATTTACTCCACATTTATGATATATTTTAAAATTATTCATTTGAATCAAGACAAATTTTTAAAATTGAGAATAAATATAATTGCATGCAATATTATGCTTTTACTGGATTATTTATAAGTTATTCAATCAGCACCCTGTACAAAAAAAATTTCAAAACGTATTAGTAATTAGTGAATTTAAACAATTACTCATGTTAAATTAAACCATGCTTACATGCAATCACAACTCATTCATACACACACTTAAAAAGAAATAAGAAGATTTGGAAAGAATGACTAAATATGCAAGCATAAGATAGAACAAAGAACAATATTAAAGAATGCAGCAGGACCAAGCCACCCCTAATTAAATAAAGTAAAAGACTTTACACTGTACCTGAGTACTACAGTAAATAGCCAAACTATAATATTTCTAAATTGTAAAAACATAATAATTATCCAGAGTGTATAAATAAATAGAAATTATAACAAAATTTGATATGCTTTGTATTTTTAAATGATACAATTTATAGTAGTATGGTATATATTAACCATACATACCATAATTTCATTTCTTAATGAGTTTAATACTCGTATTTTACAAGGCTGAACTGTAGTAAGCAGCAATAGTGTAAATAAAATGAAAAGATAAACTTTTTCTCCGTGAATGTTTGTTAGGAAAGAAAATTATGTAAACAGGTAAGGTAAAGAATCAATTAGCATGCTCAGGAATTGGGTGATGTGTGTTATGTGATTAATGAATAATTGTGTGTTTGATTGTATTTCTCACCTGATTTTGCAGCATCTGACTGTGAGGGGGTGGGGGCTGCGGGTGAGGGGACGGCTGCGACACTGGCTGCTGTGGCGGCGAGGGCCTCAAATGAGAATTCTGCGGAAGGGAGAAAGCAGGGTTTGTTTTTCAAGGGCTTGCAGCAGCTACACATTCACTATGCAGCATAACATACTACATACACTACATAGGAATGGGATGGCATACATTTTCAATCAGCTCTCAATACAAATAATAAACGTCAGTTCTTCATAAGACTTGATTTTGGTTTGTTTGTCATTTAATGATCATTTTATGCACATGAGATCTGATAAGATTTAAACATTTGGAGACATTGCATTGTTAAAGGTGATTTATTAAATAAATTCTATGACTAAAATAATTAACAGCCAAAACACTAGAATTTAATATTTAAATTTACAAATTTTAATTAATTTTTGACGTAAAAAATTAATTAAATAGTAGGCAAAATATTGTGATAACTTAGTAATAACAATTTACTGATCAGAAAATATTTCTATTTTCTAATTGCAGGAAAACTAAACTGGAGTTTATTTCAATGTCAGAAAATATGATTAATTTGCATTTTTGTAATACAAAAATATACAAGAATATTTAAAGTTACATATAAAAGTTTAGATTCATACAAAAAAAATATAAATGATATTTTTAGTATTAATTTTGTAATCAAATATATAAAAGAACTTGGATACATTTTTTTTATAATAAATAAATTAAAAAAAAATTATATTGAAAACTATATTGAAATTAAAGAAGTCATCAATTACAATGACTTGAATGAATAAGAATATGTATGCCACCCCATATAATGACTCTACAGAATACAAAGGCAGAAAAGATTAGCACTGCAGAGTCAGCCACAGAGAGCGACATTTGCTACATGGAAAAATTACATGCACAACAGAAAACTATATAAGAAAAATCTAAGAAAATGTTGAACAAGAGCCTTTGTCATTTTTAAAATAACAAATTTCTGTACTTCTTGGTAAAGAAATTATATATTGTATTAAATATTTACAAAGTTTGTGCTTGGTTTCTGTACATTTTGCATATAATATCCTTCAACAAAATTAAATACAGTAGACGCTCATTTTTAAGAATTTGTATACGGATTAATGAATAGATCTTAAATATTGAAATATGATTGTTAGATCTTTATCACCAATTTTTTTTTTTAAACCAAGATTCTCATTTTTTATTTAAAAAAAATATTATTAAAAAAAATTGCGTACATATATTGCACCTGAATCCACATTCTTAAAATTTTGAAGTGAAATTTTAGACAACAGTTAGGTTTCTTCACAGTTGAAGTTCATGAATGACTCTGCTTCACTCAAATCATCAGATATGATTTTCTTCAGTTACGGTGGCTTCTTCAAGAAAGTCTGCTTGTCAAGATGTTCAAGACGTCGTTTTTTCTACATTATTCTAAGTATAATTTGTTAAGTGCATTACTCCAAAATTAACTATTTTTTTTAAATTGAATGTTTATTTTTATTACAAAATCTGTATCCACAAACTTGCCAAGTAGCAGTGTAGATAGGTGCTATATATGTAACAGATTAAAAATATTTTTTGAAGTGAAACAAGCACAAACCTTTAAAATATTATAAAGTTAAATAAACTCTTGAGTACTGGGTACATAAAAAAAGAACTAAATTATTGGTGTGCT
This sequence comes from Latrodectus geometricus, assembly GCA_026290005.1. Taxonomy (NCBI): domain Eukaryota; kingdom Metazoa; phylum Arthropoda; class Arachnida; order Araneae; family Theridiidae; genus Latrodectus; species Latrodectus geometricus. Next base: position 262,115 of record JAPDSC010030384.1, on the reverse strand, counting down.
AAATATTTCAAACAGAACTGCAAATTTAACAGGTTAAAATTTTGAGAAATTTTTTTTCATTCAATGTGTTATTTAGATTGAAAAAAAATTGGGATGGTTTATAAAAATTACTTTAATACCAAGGAAGATGGCTTCCAGAGGCTTGGCAAACAGAGAGAATATATAAATTTTTAAAAAATGTGACAATATTTTAAAATAAACAAATAAAAAATGGAAATAATTATTTTGATGATTATTTACCAAGTACTGATAGATAACAATGACACATAAATAATTAATAAAATATTAATAGATTTTCAAGTTTAACTACATAATTTATTATATACATTCCCAACTTATTATATTTTAGTTGCTTCAAGACTTGAATAAAAATTTAATGATCCATTTATTAATTAGGTACTAATAATCCATTTTTCAATAAAAATTTAATTTCCATGTATATTTCTATACATACCAAGTTAAATAAGAAACATTATACATAATTAACATTTTTTATAAATTTGAAATAAATTAAAATTTTTAATATTAGTATGTCTGTATACATAAAAGACAAAAAACAGCAACATAATTTCTATTTAAAGTTTTGAAACATTTATAAGCCTTACAAATATTTCAACTTATTAATATGGTTTTTAAATTTAATTTTATCTAATAAGAACTGATTTTAAATGAACTTTAGATACTAGTTTTGAAAATAAAAACATAACTTAATTTTCAGAATACACTAAAAAAAAAAAAGACAACATAGAAGTCATAATAAAAATTATAATTTTTTACCAAAAATAAAAAATTTTTCTCATAAATTAATTTTTATCTCAATTATTTTATAACTTTTATCTTTACTGTTAGATTTTATGATTAAATTAAGAAATATTAGAAAAATAACATCGTTGTTTTACTAGTTAAACTTAGTTAAAGCGACCAATATATATTGAAACAAAATATATACTGAATTAAAAACACCAAAATAATTCAAATCTGACAAAGGCTCTTTTAATTTAGAAAAATAGAATTTTTGTCTTTCACACCACATGAAAAACATTATAAAGAAATTTTAGAGTTAATTAAAAATAAATTAAAGATTATCTGAATATACTAAGATTCAATAAAGCATTTTATTACATATACTCACTCAGATCTTAAAACACTTTCTCTATCTTCATAAAATAATTTTTCAAAGTTAAATTTGGAAAAATATTTTTATATAAATTTTTAATTTCTGTACAGGCTGCAAAACGCCATTTGGTGTTTCACAAATATTAACAGAAAAAATATTATAATTTAACAATGATTATAACAATTTTATATGAAAAATATTCTTTGATTATTCTTCTCACAATTAGATGGCAGCACTGTTTTTCAGACGGAAGACAAAACATTTTAAATTCTTATTTCACTTAAACGTCGAAAGAGGGCAGCACCAAAAATCTACTTTTTTTTTTCCTTCTTCACAGATGAAAACTTTCTAAATACTTATGTTTCTAATAGATGGCAGCACTATATATTAGTGGATATCTCGACATCACTATTGCACTTAATAATATAATATATATTGCTATATAATTAACAAGCAGAGAAATATAAAAATTATTAAATTTGTGGTGTGGTAAAAAACCTCAAGAAATAATATGAAAACAACTTACAGGAAAGAAGCCTGCCGGCGCCATCGGGCCTCCTGACATACCATCATTTGGTGGTATTTGACCTAATGGACTTGGCGCCGTAGGATTCTAAAAAAAAAAAAAAAAAGATAGATAGATTAAACACAAGGAATTTCATCAAAATATTATTCTTTTTTGTGAAAAGATAAATTCCATTCGTACTTAAATACGTACGAATGGAAAAACTATAAATTTTATCAAATTTTAAAGCACAAATCATAATTAAAAATGACATTAAGAGCAAGATTAATTTTATTTAAACAATAGTTTTGTGTGTATTATTTTAAAATTTAATACAATAAAATATGAAATAGTAAGGAACCACAACATTGTAATAAAATGAAGTTCATGAAGTATACAATAGTAATAAATATATATATATATATAATAATGAATGATTATTTTAAAAATTTACAGACTAATAAATGAACTGTACCCAAAACTCTAAGAAATATCTTACTTTAATAATTTTAGATAAAATTAAAAATTTGATGATCATCAAAAATGTATGTATCAACAAATAAAAATATTTAAAATTTATTCATTTATAACTTTCGAAATCAATTAGAATCATCATTATATGAAATAAATTAATTGGATATTTGTGTATGTTATTACAACTAATGAAAAAATAATTTTTGTTTTTTTATTTAAGATTAAAAAACTTTTTGTAGAAAATAAAAGCAAACCATGGTTATTTATCTTATTTCATGTGTAAATTGTATTAATTAGAATTTGAAAACTAATAAATTGAAAGTATATCTACAAATTATTCTTTAAAATAGCTATGAAAAATGTGTTCTAAAATTATTTTTAATTTCTGTAATCATAAACCAGACTGTGCTTGAGTAACTTTACGTTATTTCTTCCTTCCGATACTACCACGCACTCGGAGAAACTAAGGAATCATCACTTAAATATAGATAAACTGCGGGAGGGTAAAGCAGCAGTAATTGGAATAGCCGACGGTTTTCGTGAGGCGCGCATTTCTAACCACAAGGACGTCTACGCGTGGCTTGGAACCGGCATTTTCTGAAGCGAAGTTTTTATCGCCTTTCCCGAAACGAGACTACCCCCCTCCCCACTGTCGAAGGACATATTTTTTTTTTAAAAAAAATAAAAACGTAGTTCATTCGTCACATGAAGTGACCTTTCATTTCATATTAAGTGATGTTGATTCCTAGGGCATTGTTCTTGCTTTAAATGAATGATCCAATTGAATTTAATTCTCATTGATCAAAATATTCAGATATTCATTTTCAAAACTTTGCCTTTTTTTATTTACTCATAACGCAAACATAATTGAAAATAAAAGTTTTCTTCTGATGATTTCAGGTTTATTTTCAGTACTTAATATATATTTTACATTGACAAATCCTATTAACAAGCTTAACAAAATTCAGTTCGTTTTAGAACTCTACAACTTTTGAATGCACTATGCATTGATACATATATTTTTACTCTCCCAATCGTAATATTAGTGTCTTCTTCTTTTTCTTGAGCTTGTCAGATATGAGGCACCTCTGCATTGTTGCATTTTGTACCATACTCCAAGCCCAATTTTTTTCCTAGTTCCACTGTCTTGTGTCACCTACTTTGTTTATAAAGTCTGATAAGTCAATGGAGTTTAGGTGTAACTCTTTAGGATAAATATTAGTGTCACTACTATATATATATATATATATATATATTACTCACTATTTCGGGATAACAATATTGAGAAGTTGAATCATCTTACTGCTTCAAAATAGTTATTCATTTATTTAATAAAAGCGCATGTTTTGTTTCTCATGCATTAAATACAAAATTTAATCTTTATAGCGAGATTTAAAATCTTAAATAAGGGATCAAACAATAAAAACATTCAAAATAGGATAATTACGATGTCCACAAATATATATTGGGGATTCTTGATACAAAATCGGTTCATAAATAATGGAAATGAAACTAAACAAAAGATTTATTTTCCAATGGATAATATGAAATTTAAATATTTGTTGTGTTATTCGTTCATTTTATTACGTTATTTGTATTCTTTACTTTAGTTTATTATCGTTCCGAAAGAATGGTTAATTAACAAATATTAATGAAGAAAACTTACGATGTATTTATGCATTAGGAAGAAAACACTGCTGTTTATGGAACCATGAATCTTGCCAGTAAAATTGAGAGATGTTCGTTACAGAAGTTAATTATATTAAAAATAATGCAATAAGAACATTTCTCGTCATTTTAAACATATTTTTTTATTTAATTAAGCAGATTTTATAATTACTGATAAGTTCTCAGAAATTTAAATTCAAATTTCTCATTATATATGAATTTAAATCAATTTCTCATACATACGATGGGAAAGTTCTGAAATTAAAATAGTTTTAACTCGTATTATTTTACTGGATAGAAATTAAATACGCCAGAAAGAAACGAGAGTGAAATAAAATGACGAGAATCTTGCAGAAGCAAAACAAAAATTTCACGGGAAAAGCGATAAATCACCATGGAAACTGAAAGCCGCGCAGCGTTGCCCTTTAACAGTCTCGAGATTAAAGTTAACTGATAAAACTGATAGCTTTCCTCCGTTCTCCACGAGACTGTCATCGTTTTAGAAAATAAATTAATCATAAGCTCTTTTACTTTAAAATTATATTCCCCTATCCACCGTTCATTATTCACAATAAATGTCAGACTCTAAATTTCGCTGCCATGTTTTCCATCAGAAAATGTTACCTATTTTTAACCTCCCCGACAAAATATGAAGCATTAACAATAATTAGAAAAAAAAGTACATAACTGACTGTATGACACTGTCTTTACAGAACAGTGCAATGCAATGAAAAATTTGGAAATAAATATCGAGTAATTCTATTAGAAAAAGCCCAATATTCACAAGGTCATTCAAACAAAAAACTTTCTAACATGGTATTTAGTTCGTTTTGATCGTAAACTTAGAATAAAGTTCCCGATCGAAAATAGGTTAAAGCTATCATATAGAGGAAAAGCAAATATATTCCTTTCGCAAATATCCATACTATGTGAACTAAAATAGGGCAGGCAGAATTATTTTAAATAGGTATTGCAAATTCACAGATCAAAAATCGAACCCAAAGTGACTTAATATCTTAATAATACTCAATATCTTATGACACAATGGTTCTCTAAATTTTCACATCAAGTAGTAAATTCTTTTTATAGGAAAGAGATAACAGTTCATTTTTATGAAAGTAAAAATTGACCCCGCAAATAATAATGGAATATTTAAAATCAATCCCTTTATCCCCAACTAGTTTAATATTATAAATTTATAACTGTATCAAAGAATTTTATATTTCTGGCTACATAATAAATGCTATTTAAAATCTATACTAAACAATTGTCAACAAGATACTGAGAATCACACTGTTCTATTTTTATATTTAATATATTTACAAAATACATAAATATTAAAACAATTTATACAAATTATAATGGAACATAAATCATGAAGGGAAAAATCTGTTTCGCTTTGTGATAAAATTGTAGTTATTATTTTAAAACGAATAAACAAACAATACTGAGAAAAAATCTTGACAAAAAATTAAAGATGATTTCTGATTTCTCTAATTAGAATTTAACTTTTATATTTTATAGTGACTTCTTCGATATTTTTTTTTATATCTATCTAAAATACTTATTTACTTTATATAATTTCGATATAACATCCTTCAGCAGATTTGTTTCTTCAGAAACTAGTTCTGTGTCTAAATAGATCACGATAACAAAATCAAGTTCACGTAAATGAGAGAAACTTTTCCTGGCAGAGTGCCATCTGCTTTCCCTCGCGTTCTATTTACCTATACTTTCCACAAGATTACGTCTATAAAATATGGAGTTGGGAGGGGGGAGGCAAAAGGGGGTGTAGAGCGTAGGTACGTATGCATGACAATGCATCTACCTAACCTGCCTACAGCAGAAAAAAAAAACATTCCCCTTCCACAGATCGATGCTGATAAAATCGATAAACATGTTTGGCACATTTTAGTTGATACAGATGAGAATCCAAATTCCCGAAGAAATTTAGAAAGTGTATTGCTAATTTATAAAGAATCATTTTTTCTTAAAATAGGAATTAAATTCTGTCAATACTTTATTAATGCATATATATATATGAAGACCCATTTTTATTTCTCGAAAAATAAATTGCTTTTCATTAAACCAATAAAATTAATTATTTGTAATAAATAATGATATACATGCGTTTAGTTATGAAAAATCCTGTTCCAATGATTTTTCATTAAATTAAAATAAAATATAATTTTCTTGAGTTTGTAGTAAAAAATAATTTATTCAGTTTAAATATATTTATGCAGCTAACAATTATAATTGAATGCAAAACAAAAGGACAAATATTTCGAATTTTAAATGGAAATTTTCTTTTACGTTTTCCAAAGGAATAATAAAAAATATTCATTATCTCGTCACGGTGTTCGAGATTTAGATAGACAATTCATCTTAGAATAATCATGAATTTAACTTCCGTATTCCGCATTTTTCCACTTTTATGATTTCCAGCTATGCTTTTATAATTGTGTTAAATTACATTATTGCAATGCATCTCAATCAAATCATTGTTTAGATATTAAAAATTATAAGTTTACAATTTCAATTACAACAGATTCATCTCGGATACTAAATGATCTAAATATTGTAGGATGCTTTACATAATTCGAAACATAACACTAAACCATTACTCATAAAAAGCATAGGAAATACAACAACTTTAAACTTATTTAATTTAAAACTAACAATTTTAACCTAATTTCAAACCACTACAAGCAATCAAACACACGAACTGAATATCAGAGCGCTAACTATTTGGCTGCCACCTTGGCTATCCAATGATCTAACTGATACATATCAAGGCACGATTTTCAATTTATATTTGCATTTAAATAGTGAATATGTTAAAGTATTTAAATCTTGGCTGTCATTGCGATCTAAGAAGTAATGTATAAATTTACTTTTCATAAATATAAGAAATAACACCTTACATTCGTTTATAACGCAAATCAATTTTTAGTAAACATATATAGACTGTAGGAGAACACTTTTATATCCACGTTACATATTATTATGCATTAATAAAGACAACGACATCGATAAATTTAATTCTTTTTAAAGTGCAAAATTTATGAAAGAATTTATTTATTAATAGTTTTATAATTATATAAATATAATTATCAACGGCAGAGGTAATGATCTCATATTACAATTCTTTATATGAGACTAAATAAATATGTATAAAAATAAAATCTAACATATTCCTTATAAAAAAACAACTTAAATATTCCTTGTCATTATATAAAAATATTATAAATTTTCAAATATACTTTTATAATTTTTTGACTAAATTAAAATAAGGATCAATATTATGAATATATAACAAACAGAAATAATATACTTGAGACATTTATTTACAATATATTCCTTTCATATTTAGCTTGGAAATTTTCAGAAACAATTCAATAAATTTTGGTATTATAAAAATTCTTTAAATATGTTGATTCACACGCAGGAAAATATTGGCTATCATAGGCCAATACTATTTATCTTGCAGTAGAACACTTCATATTATTACAAATCAAAATTGATATTTTATGTAAATTTACAAAAAATATATATCATAGCCATTTTATGTAAAATCTATTTTACACAAAAAGGCAATGATCTTTAGTTTACTGTAGCTTACGTGATCAATTTTCCCCTCAAATAACAACATTTTAATAATAATGCAATACTGTACGAAAATTCAAAATACAGATCTTTAATAATTTAAAGTAAAATTATTATATTTGCAAATATAGTGGATAGATAATAAGCTAAATAATAAAAATTTTCGAATAACTTATTGTGTATTTAAGACGCATCTACAAGTAATTAAAACAACAAAAATGCAACATTACAGTTAATATATTAGTAATATGCATTGCTGCACAACAGGAAACATTAATAATAATAACTTGCGCTTTCTTAGTATTTTACATTTTCTGGTGCTGCCATCTACTGGCACATCGTATACTCAGAGCTAAAATAGCACAATCATTAAGTTTCCTGACAATATTCTAAAACTAAAATTACTCCTGTTATACACAAATACTATACCTATATTTAAAAAACACATTCAGAGTATAAACAAGTGAACTTCGCTTTTATAATTTCAATCACATATTTTTCAATATTATTTTATTGTAAAATTATATATACTAATACCGAATTCGTATCGTAATTATATAGATACAAAGTTAAAGTTATAAGTTTTTATTTTACATGAAAATACCAGCAATTGCATCTTCAAATAAAAATCACACCATATAAGGTTTTGCATTCAATTAGTAACATAAGTAGAAGCGAATGAAATAATCAAGACTGTAAAATATAACTCGATCTAATCAATTATTAATGAGAAGCGCCAAAAGTTCTATTGTCAACAAGGTCAAACAATATTAAGTTTCCATCCTTCCTCTACTTATTAAAAAAAAGAAAAGTTATCGAATTTTCTTTCCAAGTGCTTGTTCAAATTACACTTTGTTAAAACAAGTAATAAATTAGTAATAAGAATGTGAAGAGAGATTGCAGCACGTCGAATATGGTGAGTGTTTAATGTGGTACTTAGGCGTGACCATTTTATACTTGGAAAAATGTTTTTTTCTGTTCACCGTATATGCACAAATGTGTTCTTTAAATCAAAATGTTCAAAATTTCGGTGGAATATTTTATTATATCTAGTAAACGATAAATTAAAAAACAATAATCTACAAATAATAGTTACTATTACTACTTCCGAAAAGTAATTATTGCTCCCGGTCAATGGAATAAGTTTTTATGTTTATTTATATGAATTCACTCAATAGTTTTCGAAAAACGCATTTTTTAAGACTTTGCGTGGAATAAATTCGAAATAAACGAAATACAATTGGGATTTGCAACAGTAAAAAACTTTCACCACGTATCTAGAATACAGAAGACTTAAAATTAGTATATATATATATATATATATATATATATATATATATATATATATAT
>JAPDSC010030384.1:232062-248822 GCA_026290005.1 Latrodectus geometricus | reverse complement strand
AAAAAAATATCAGATTAAATTTGCCGTGTAAGTTAATTATTTTTTAATTTATTTCTTTAAAATTTTATTTTAAGCAACATAAAAAAAATTATTTAGATGATGCACAGAACTTTTAAATTTCTTTCCTAGATAACATATTTTTCAACATTTATCAAACCACCGAAATTCAAGAATTATTTTCTAGCATTTTATAAAAAAAATCAAACAGATATTAATAAATTCACATAACATTATTATTGAATTTGAATTATTTTCACGATTTAATTTATAAATTATGATAAGAAATTATATTTAAACATGTAAATTGCGAGTTGCAGTCAATGTGTATTATTATAAGATTATTAAATTAAATGAGATTTGAAACTAAGGACTATTTACAAGATTTAAGAATTTGTATGTTCTTCTTTTAATAAACTATTCGAATGTTTTACTTGTAATAATTTTAGTACTTAAAAAAATTTGCATATGCGTCTATTATGTCACTAGAACAAGAAAAACATTAAATTCAAAAATATATATATATTCTAAAATGAATAGATAATGTTGCTTCGGGAAATAAAACAAATTAAACCACTAGAACTAATGAAATATCACGTCAATTATTTTCCTTTATTGAGTAAATTATCTTCAAGATATAGCAGTGAAGAAATTGTTTTTCATAATTTACAAAATTCACAGAAATAGGAAAATGACTTTTGGAAGTAGTTGAAAGAGATTTTTGCTTCCACGTAATTAATTTCTATCGGTGGAAAAGTTATACATTTTATATCTTTTTAAAACAGAATAAAATATTCGCACTGTAATATGTGAAATCCAGCATCGATTAATGGATTTCTTCAGGTGTTCATCGAATATTAGAATAATAATAATAATAAGGAAATAGGAATAATCTACACTGTGATTTATAATTTTTAATTAGATAACTATTGTGAGGGAGAATTGAAATAGTTCCATTTAACTTTCAATGTCAAAAAATAAAAGGAATCATTTTATAGAAACTCTCTCGCACACTTATTAAAATGTACCAAAATTATCCAAATTCATTGGATAAAAATATAGAAAAATCATTAACTATGAAATCATACTTTTGCGACAACGGGTTTGAAATGTGAAAGAATTTTTTAATAGTTAAATTTATTAAAAAGAAATTATTTAGTACACAAATATAAATTTCATATTGCTATTGAATGTTTATTTTATTTCGAGGGAAAAAACATGTGATTATAAATTTTTATCTTTATATATTTTCTCAAATATTTCCATTCATCAAATCAGTTTAGAACTTAATTTTGGAAGCTAAAATTCAAAGATCGATTTGTTGTGCCACGGCCCCTTTTTGGACTTAATAACTTCTTAATTAAATTCAAAATTATTAAATTAAATTCACATTAAATTTTAGGACAGTAGCTGAGTTATTTTGGTGGAACCATTTGCAAGTTTTACCATTTCGGAACATACTATAATGCTATGAGTAAGAATTTATAGATAGTGTTTGACCACAAAAACAATAAGTTATTATTAAAAATGAGCTAATTAAAAAAGAAACTTTAAAGAAATCGTAAGAATCACTAATACATTGATTAGTTAAAGTTATTTATGAAGAAAACGAATTTTTTGTTAACGAGAAGCACAATGTTAATTCAAGAGTATTATCAGGAATTACCATTCATCAACATTAACTAGAAAAAAATTATGTCATTATTTTAGGACACTGATACTTAATATACACATGGTAATATTTTCTGAACATAAATAATTTGAAAACTTTTGAAGTTATAAAAAATTATAGCAAAGACAGTCAAAAATGTCATTAGTAATATTTAAAAAAAAAAAAAACACATTAAAAAGTTTACTTTGATCTAATTTATTTGTCATTTACGAGAACATAAAAAACGTGTGATATAAATTTTGAATCGATTAACAAAATGAGCAAACAAAATCAATTCTTCCAAAAGAAATATAATTTCAAATCTATTCTGTGATTTTCCATTTTTTTTTTTATCTTTCTAATTGAAACTTTTCTATAATACTTCTATTAATATTTTATTAAGTTATATTTGTGAGACTGATTTTCTTCATCTAGAAATATTCAATTAATTTAACAACTTAAATATATTTATGCAAATTATAAAATAAAAATATTGGAACTTTTGAGCATAGAGAGGAAAAGAAGGTACAAGAATTAAATTGAAATTTTCAAGATGTGTCAAACAAGATATGGTGGGGGGAGGGGAATTAACGGTTACATTTGAAAACATAAATTTTATTTTTGCACAGGATTTTTTATTGTGTGTCCAATTACAAATAATCTAGCGCCGAATTCGTTTTGGACTACAAGAAAGATGAGTTAACGTGAAAAAAATCAACGATTTATGATTTTAAAGTGCGATTAATTCAAGACGCGCACGTTTAACATTTACAATTAGCATTTGGGAATGAAAGTATCGAGTTAGTGTATTTTGATTGTTTCGATTTTAAAAGTGACAGTTCTTTTCAGGAAGAAAAATTGTTCTCAATTTACTCCCGGAACGAAAAATTCGGCGGAATAACAGAATAAGGATTTCCTTTAAATAAATTTTGCAACAATTACTTTAGAAATCAATGTAGTGAATTTTTTTGGTTATTATTGTTCCCGAATACATAAAATAAACTCACTCGGTAAAAAAAAAAGTTTGGATCAGGAGACTAAAGCATAAATTACCACAGTAAAAGTATAATATTAACAGAATAATTAATAAATGCAAAAATAACATTTTAACAAAAAAAAAAAAAGTTTCTCTTTGAAAAACCAATAGTTAGAATGTAAAACTATTAATAGAATACAATCTGAACAATCATGACATAAGCACGCTGAAATCGTGCAATTAAAAACAAATAAAAAAAAATCAAATGCTTCACAAGATTTAAATCCATAGATAAATTTTTTTACTTAAATTACAGAGCAAAAGTCATATTCGATGGAAATTTTTCTTTACACGGTAAGGAAAATTCTTGCTTGTAAAACATTGTTTTATATAAAGGCAGCATTTATTTGATGAAATAGTGTAAAAGGCAAATAAGAATAAATTTATGAGGATTCTACAAGAGAGAAATTTAATTTTTTTCTCTTAATTTTTAGTGAAAGTTATAGTAGTTTATTTAATCATATTTAAATGAACAATTATAGAGAAAAAAAAAATGTATGATGTCGTAACATTTAATTTTGAACCCTTATCAACTTTGGCAGAACTAGTACCCTTAAGTTTCATAACATTAATGTAAATGTGATATGATATCGATTTTAACAGAGAATGTCTGATGCTGCGTCTTCCATAGCCAATAAACTATTAGTATAACAAAGACCAACATCTCAAAATCTTCTGAGACTAAACTAAATAAATAAAAATACGACATGAAGAACCAATGGAAACTACAATAACACCCCAACAAAGTGGTTTCGATCACTTAAAAGGCAATCAAGTACTTAAAGCTTATCAATACATTAAATAACAATATCCCATGAAGATGTTCGGATGCTTCACATATTACAAATAAAGATAAGAATTCAACGACTCGACAATAAAAAACAATAAGTTTATCAGTAAAAAACACAACGCATTCTTGAAGTGCCGTGTAAGAGACAATCTACTTTTCGACAGCTTAATTAAAACAAGAAATGCACTAAAAACATTGTATCCTTTTTTTAAGGAAATCAACAACCACATTTGGGATGTCAACTGAATAAATAACAAAGAGGTAGAAGAATTAATTCCATAGTATTCAAGACAGGCAGGAAACGGTTGTCATTCTATAAGCAGAGTCAGAAACTGGATAAGCAATCTCATTAGAATAAAAAAATAAAGTAACTCCACGGCTGCTGAGTTGAACTGTTTTAACCCTTTCACTCTCTCTGGAAAAAGCAAGGAGGGGGGAAATGAGTCCGCTTTCTCACGATTCTACCTGGCAGGAAAAAGGTTGGGCCTTACGCCGAGGGTGGCGCTGGCGAATGTATAAATTAAAATACCCTACCGGTTGGTGTTCAGATAAAAGCGGGGAGCATGATTGTGGAGTTGAGATGGCGAACCCCTACTGACGGTTGGGCTACTGACCTTAGGAGTTGGCGATTATTGCAGCTATGGGGAACTAATTCGGGAAAAAAAAGGAGTTAATAAACTATGGGGGTACTATGAGGAGTAAAGTATTATTTCCTTTGTCCATGGCTTTAATTCCCACGAATTTATCACTTCTAAAAAATGAATCCGACCAGGCAACAAAGGAAAAAGTATAAATGAATGTGAAATCATTTCCACATAAATAGAAATATATTTCTTTGTAGTTAAAAAAGACTTTCAATTTATAGTATAAAAACTATCACGTATGTAGGGTTTATATAGCACTAAAGGTGTTTTATTAGCCGTAAAACCAGTCAGCAATCGATTACTATTTTTAAATACCTTTTGAAAAAAAGTAATACATTATCTTAGAAGTACTTAAATCAATATTTGCCGGTCAAACTATTTTGTAAGTAATTGAAATATTGGAGACACAGCATGTTAAAGAAAAGAAAAAACGACATTTTGTGTAGTTTGAAGAAGTGTGATTCCACGGTATATAAGTATGCACAAGTGAATACTTAAGTACATAGGAAAGAAAGTAAATGACTAATTAGTTACCTTTACAAAGCTACTGAATAAAAGGCCTGACTAAATAATTCCAAATCCTATAGTTTGTTTAAAAAATACCATACCATGCATATAAAAAAGAATACAGAACAATTTTCAATCTATAAAGATTGCCTAGAGTTTTTACATAGCTAGATTAATATTCCAGAAATATAATAACAAATTTCTTTCCTTGCTTAAATATAAAAGCATAATAATGTTTAATAAATAACTAGATTTACTAAAAATGAAAACGTTCTAACTTTTACAGAAACGCATTTACAAATTTTTGAAGAATAATTGAAATTAAAAATAGAAGTACTTGATCGATAGTCAAGGAACTAGTCATTCAATACAATTTGTAGCGGGCATTCGTATTATATTTAGCATGAATAAATGTATTTTCTCGATGATAATTCATTTACAAGGAAATTGGGTAATAAAGAATTAAAATTTCAATAAGTTAAGACGGAAATTTAATTTTAAATAAGCAGTTTATCTACACAAAACTTCAAGTAAAAGTTACTTTTTAAAATATTCATTCGAACTTTCCCAGTTATATTAAAAATGCACAAAAAAATCGTCATTTAACAATATCATCATGTTTTTAAACTTGAAAAATGTATACAAATAACACAGCTCTTTTACATGAATAAATGCTAGCACAAGTATAAATTTTTTTTTAATCATCTAATGAAATAATTACGAGCGGCGATAATTAATTAATAACTACTTTAAATTAGCAAATTGAAAAATATTTAAACGAATATAAAATTTACTATTGGGGGATTTTAAGAGCGTGACTTTTTATAAACAAGCTTGGTTATACATTGTGATTAACCATTGAATTTTACACGCCAAGTTACATCTAAAAGAAAATGAAAAAGTTTTTTGATACCTTGGAATCGGCGACTAAAATAGTAACAAAAATTGCATAATTTTTCTTTTACGCGTGTATGTTAGCGAAATGTTTTACTACAAAAATCAAAATTACCAGATCAGAATAATTTAGTTTTTAAATTTTTATTTTCATCAATAAATGGGAGAACGATTTAGTTCCAAGATAATTTTGCTATGAATAGTTGTAATAAATGGGAGGAAATCAGTGATATAAAAAAAAACTGCTTATTGCCAGAAAAGCTAAAACATTTTAATTTAATCGTGTCTCTTATTTCAAATTATCAGTATTATTTGATTGTCAGTCATAATACTGAACTAAAATAATATATATTTTGCTTTTTTTTATCATTTATATTATTTGCATCTGCTTCTGTAGAATCTATAGAAATAATGTGTAAATGTATCTTCATTCACAATTTTAAATAGATATTACAAAACGTATTTTTTAAAACAAACTTCTATATGGGAATAGTGTTAGTACTATTCTATATTTATTGTTCATAGTAAAATTCTCACCTCCAAAAATTCGTGTTGTATTTGTTACAGTTACTGTTAGATCTCGAGAGCTAATTCAAATTTCTACAATAACAACTTTATCAATAATTTAAAAAATATTTTTTAGCATTACAGATAAATATAAGACGATTTAAAAGTTAGACAAATTACAGAGATTTATAAAACACCTTAAACATTTGGAGACAAAAGTAACAAACAATTGCAGATGAAGAAAAACACTTGATTAATGAGTAATTATCAAGGTATTAAGTTGATTATATTGATTTAATTACAAGCGTTGTTTACATCGAACAAGATCATCTAAGATCACGCAAGAGTAAAATAAAATAAAAGCAAGCTTTCCAATAAAAAAACAAGAAAGGCTAACACAATAGATGAAATCAAGATTCTATTAAACAAAAGGTTTTCTAAAGAGGGGAAAGAGAGGATGAATAAAAGGGTGAACTCTGCGAAGAAAATAAAAACCGCGGGACAATGCCAAAATAAAAGAAAAAAAGAAAAACCTGTTGACCGCCAGTTTTCGTTCATTCACACGCCCAAATAAATCCGCCTCCTCCTGCCTATAGAGGTTATGGAAGTTTAAAAGAGTCACGAGTTTTTGTGTAATCTCCCTTCGATCTCATTTACAAGAATAAATTCCGATTTTTGGAAAGATTTACAGCAATATGATAGTAAATCTACAACTTTTATAAAAAAATAATAAATAAATAAATAAAGCATGTACACAATTTATGTAATTTCATTAAATTAATGTCATATTTATGTATTAAATAATAGCACAATATACATTAGCGTAAATAGGCTTTAGGTCATCATAAAATATTTTAAATAATGTTTTGAATAAAATAAATTGTATGATATAGAAATAGGCATACTCGAATAACAATGCAAGATATACAGAAATGTAATTAATTTTGTTCTATTAATTAATTCGATATAATCAAATATGACAAATAAAAACTTATTTACCATATAATGGTTATTAAATCATGCAGAATCGAAAAATAAAATTGTTTTAGCGTTTCACTGTATTCTGAAATTCATCTAAATATATGCTAATTACTGACTCATTTATATATTATATATCACAAACAATTTAATAAAATAATAATATTAATGGTTAGATACAAATATCGAGTCATTTTCAATAATAAGTCAAGGCAAGTTTCAGGTCAGTGTTTTTCAAGATTTCTAAGTGCACGATATATCTTTACAGTGCATGTTTTTTTCACTCCTTTTGCGTACGGAATACAACAATTGTAATTGGATAAAGAAGTTAAATAATAGTTTTCGCCATTTTAATAAAATATCCTAGAAAAAAATTTAAAAAAAAAAAATTATAATGCAAAATGTCAGTAATTGCGCTATTTCCTTGTTTGAAAACAAATATTACGAGAAAGGAAAAAGAGAGAAGAAAACTTAGCTTTTCTTAAAAAATAATAAACACTTTTTACAATTTTACTAACAACTTTTTTAAACAACCTTTACAAGTATCCTAAATTCGGAATTTTTTTATACATTTTTTTATTATTAATGTTTTGTTGACCGATTATTATTATTTTTACTTTTGCAAGACATTTATATTCAAAAAACTTTTCAAAAGCATTAAAAGTAAAAGTACATGTATCACAAAAGAGGCTAAACTCAAAAATTCGAATTTTCCATTTAACATCATAGTTTAAACTGTCTAAAAGTCATCAATCAAATTTCTGCTTTAAACTTAATTCCCTGCTATGCTCCACTTAGTCACTTTTCTCGTATTGAAGAACAATGCTAAGCGATTAAGTTTCCTCTAATATTTTAGTTTCAAAATCATTAATTTTCACTCGTGTTATTTTAAAAAATACATGTAAAATAATAATAATAAAGATTGTTTAATTTATCAATTTCTTATTGCGACAGTAAATTTACAAAATAAAAAAAGTTTATTCTTGTTTTCGATAACACTTCTTTACAGCTCTTCTCAATGTATTAAGGATTGAATATTGAAATGTTTGTACTGATAGTAAAATTTCTCTACGTTTGTCAGAAACTATCAGTTTTAAATAAATTTAAGAAATTTATTAAATTCGCTATAGAAATGCTATTTTTCGTGTATAATACATTTAAAACTGACATTTGAAGCCTTTTGGAAGGGAATAAAAAATGTAAATCATGAGTAATTACATTAGAATTAATTCATTCATCAGCATTGGCACATTTTTTTTGGGCCTGGACCTCCTCAAAAAATTTTTCAATTCTGTCCTTCTCCACTTTATTAAGCATTAAAACTACTTTACTCTTTTATATGGAAAAAATATTTTAATGGTATTCAAAAGTATGGATAATATATTATAATTTATTGAATGGTAAAATTTATTTCATTTAGCAAATACTAAAAACATTTCAATGCATGTTTGCAGCACTCGCATGACATATCAATTGATAATTATTAATCTAAAATATCATATTTCACAACATGAATCATTAAATTATGTGAAGATTTCAAAATAAAGTCAAATTTAACGACTAAACAATGACAATAACGGGTAATGATAACAATGTATAACTTTTACGAACTTAATTCTTAACTGCAACCAGTACGTCACATCAATATACAATAATTATAAGAAATCATTCATTTTTACAAGCCTTTTTTTTCTATATTATAATAGTTTTTTTTTTTTTTTTTTTTTTTTTTTTAATTTTTTAACATTATTTTATGTGTTAAAATACAAAAAAATTTCATCAGAAGGAAATTTATGAAATAACTGGAATATGTTAATAGTGTTTAGTTTAATAATAAGACAAATTTCTAGCTATGTTGAGTAAAGGATTTTTTATTTTTTTTAACCTTCATTAAATTTCTTTCTCGGTCGATCTTACAGCATTTAATAAGTTTATTTTAATATTACCCACCTAATATACTAATTACATAGATAGTATTTTTAAATCCTTTTTTTAATAATATAAGCCTACATTTTTTGACATACACGAAGGTTTCACTGATTTTAAGAGATATTCTTTAAGGGAAAAATGTTTTCCCTAAAAAAATCACAATCAATAAAATTTCTACACCCAAGTCTTTTTTTTTTTTTTTTCCGATTTCTTAAGTTCAATTAAATATAATAAATTTCAATTTTCATAACTAAAAATTCAATTGGCCTTAATTAATTTAAGGTTTAATACATTTAAATAAGTATAAATATGGAAGAAAAATTTTTTTTAACATTCGCGAATATTTTTTACAACTGGTGTAATTAAAATTTATCGAATTTTCTAGTGAGTGAAATTAAAGGAAGCAGCGCAATAGGTTCATGTAAGCGTTCGAATGCCTCATTTCATTACGGCGCTTTATTCGATTACGGTTGCAGTTTCTTCATTTTCGTTAGAAATGAACTAACCAACTGTACTCAATCCAGAAGCGTCGCGAATATATGCGTAGAAGCAATGTTTATGAGTTGAAAACATTTTCTAGGAAATGTCGTCACGAGTCAAAGAATTGATTCACAAGCATCGCCATTTCGAAATCTTTCCTAATGCTGATGAAGGTATGGAAATTGCTGCAACGTTTTGAAACTGTTTTTAGAACGTAAACATTTGAAGAGTCCATAAGCGATTCTTTTTTTAAGTTAGGGAAACCGATACCAGGTTTTTTAATGAGCCAAATAGTGAAATGTTAAATCGAGTTATGGATAGTTATATATCCCCTGTATCTTAATTAAATCATATATCTATCGAACTCAATAATTTAATATACAAAGAAGTGAAAAATTAAAATATTAAAAAGTTACATTCCGAATTTAAACAACATGGTAATTTAGGCTTCAATCGTAAGATGTTTGTGAGGTTATTTTATGCAAAATTGAACAACCTACCCAGTGAAGTTTGAAATCGAAGAATAAGCGAAAGCAAATCATTGAACATACATGTGCGTGCGCGCACGTACAATATACATAATATTGTTTATCTATACAAATCTTCATAACATCGATGTAACTTACAAACATGTTAAAAAAGAATTTGCAAATGAAACACTAATGAGAAAAAAGTATAGTTATCAGAAATAATTGAAATATATTTTGATATCACAATCCATTTTCTGCGGATTAATTGACAGAATGTGGATTTTCGGCGAAAGAAATTTCCAAGTTGGATTCAAACAGACCTAAAGATCAAATCATGCTATGAATTAAAATATCTTTGATTTGATCCTACCTATTATTGAACAACGAAATGAATATTGTCGTACCAATACATTTACCAAAGCGACTGGCTTAGGAGTTAAACAAATTTCCTCAAAAGCAACATAAAAATATGATGTAGATCAGTTTCCACGACAGAGATGTGAATTAAACTCTCGAATTGTTGATTTGGAAGCCAAAGATTTAACCATTCACCTACCAACTCATCAAAAAGTGTGTAAATATCGATAGTAAGGGGTTATTTTCCATTTTATGTAGATGAATACATTGAAATTTGAAATAAGAACCACGATTTTATTCCAAGAAGAAAAAATATGTGCTGAGTTTTTTAAATTTATTTTGTTTTGCATTACTTTTTGAATGATCAAAAATGACTGATATTTCTTACACGAATGGATTTCCTATTCCAGATGAGCATAAAAATATTTTATCTATTATCTTAATGTTTAACAAATTAAAAAAGGTTATCTTCAAGATCAACGATTTTAGCGCCTACAGCTATAGAAGCAAAATATTTAATTGTTAAGATAAATTTTAAATTGCAAAACTCATTCACATAAAACAATATATTGAAGAAACAAGAAAATATCAATTAGTAGGAAGGGAACACTATGGTATTGTTTATTTATGGTATTGAAAAGGGAATTAGGAAATCATGAATTTATTTAAAATTCGTTAAATATAGCAGAGTTGCATTTAACCTTTTTTAAGATTAAGAATGTAGAAAAATCCAACCATAAAAAAATTATTATTATAAAGAAGAATAGCTGTTGAGTATATGGTAGTAAGAATTGCAACAGCTTTTGCATTACGAATATTTTTTAGATGAGTTGAAAATTATAATATTAAGAAGTCGACAACAATTGTGCTTTAGAATTAAAATATGACTCCTATTTCAGTGCTATAGTTATTGGATATCATTTAAAACTTAATATGGCTTTGTACTGATACCAATTCGATATGAAAAAGGCGTGAATATTATAAAAGTCCATAAGACAACCTGACATTTCGCTTGACAAGAAAAATTAGGCGTCTCGTGTTCGACAGCATGAGTCCTTTTCAAAAATTGTAATGGTGAATGAAAAAATTAGCTAACTCAGAAACTTTGTACTAAAGACTTTGATCAGTGTTACAGGATCATTAACTCAAGATCATTATTACAGCAAATCATTATGCGTTTAGAGAGACACATTTTTAATATTTACATTTGTTGTTAATGTTTGTGAAAAATAATTGTATTTCCTTACAATTCTTGGCGCTACAGTTTATCTAGAAAGACGTAATCAGTCTATCTGGATGCGACAATATTTTCAATTAATCAATATTTGTCTGGTGGGATCGTAAGAGAAAACATGATGTAACTGGAAGCGACCTTCAATGCCCAGTGGCAAGCTTAATAAATTCAGTAGCATTTACACAAACTATGAGAGCTCGATTACATGATTTTTGGATACGAACAAAGTTTCAAGCAACAGGTTGATGTATGATTCATTATGATTTCCAATCACAGGACTGAAAAACTAACATGATAAATAGCCAATAACAATGGACAATGACGACATTGAAAAAGCGAACTTTACTTTTCCAGTGATGAATCTCATTATTGTTTGGAATACATGTTCTGTGGACTTCATATTTAAGACAGGAACAACCATTTTTGAGAGAATTTCATTCTTAAAATGATGATAAAAGATGATTTATTTTGCAAGAGGACGAGTGTTTGAAATTCCATTCATAGTACACAGAATATTATGCCATATATAACGTTATACACTGCAATTTCTTCAAGGTTTTCCGGAAATTATTTTACACAACTTGATAATGCTACTCTACAAGATACTTGTCATACTGAGAATTGACTGCATAGGATTAAATTTTATCATGGCTTGCCATATTTTCAGCCGTCATAGAGTATACTAAAGACATTATTGTTCGATTATTTTAATAAGAGGTCTTGAAGTACATGATCAAGGGCTTGCAGAGTGGGAGATCTTTTCTCAATCAATGACTACCATTCTTATTACTGATACGTGGGTACGTTTCTGTTCAAGGAGGTGATATATCATACAGTTTAAATAATCAAATTGATTTTTCTGTTTTTGATCCATGAACAAATGATTATCAGTCATCAGAAGCTAAAATTACACGAAGTCATTATTCTCGTCCAGATGTTTTGGTGATGAATATTGAGAAGATGAAAAAAACCATGAAAACAAGAAATAAAGATTATATGACTTATAATATAATGCATTATCATAAGTCAAACCAAAGAAAATTATAAATGGATTCAAACCAAAAACGACAAAATAATGAAAAACTTTTAAAGGACAAAAATAAGACAGAAAATTAAGGAATTAGTGTTAAAAAAATATCGAGGAGGAAGAAATAAAGGGGCTTTGGCATTTAGGACGTGGAGAGATATTGCAGGCTTTATCGGCTAACACGCAGCATTAATAAACGCGACACGTGTTAACACGGCTTACGAAGGTGCTCTGATATTGAATAACCAGAATGCTTTCAACCTATCTGGACGACACATTCTTTCGGAGAAATAAAAAAGGATAAAATGAGAATTCTACCCTTCTTACCGGCATCCACCTCTATCGATAGAAAGTTCAAAAATCAATGAGCGCATACATGTGTGCTAAGTGTCGAGGAGGGTAAGGGTAGGGAGGGAATTAAAAAATTTAAAAAAATCGTGATGGCTAGGGGGAGGAACCCCCTCATGCACCCGGCAAGTGTGGGAGAGAGCAGGGAAAATCTTAAGTTCAAGGGAGCGGTAAGAAATCGAGAGCAGGAAAAATGACTTTGACGCTGGAATTATTCCACAACCACTCTAAAAATATTTAAAATAAAAAAAATGGATCTTAATCCAACTTAGAATCAACTTATCGAATGATCTTATAGTCTGTATTTTATATAACAATAAAATAAGTTTTGTGAACTGAGTATACAATTCACGTTGTCTGTAAAACTTACATTTTCAGGAACAACTTCATGACACAGGATAATTCGATAGCTTCTAATGGATCATTTTTTTCTTTCTGCCTCATCTACTACCATGAAAAACTTAATTCATGCTTAGTATAGTTAATACATAGTTCACAACATTCCAATTTTTTTTTTTTTTTTTTTTTTTTTTTTTTTTTTTTTTTTTTTTTTTTGCTTTTAGCACTTCCAGAAAATACTTTTTAGAAATTTTTTTTTATTAAACGTTAACGATCACGATATTAAACTTTGAAATATAGATTCATAGACTTTAATTCGCTTGCACATTTTTGTAAAGAAGGATAAATTTCAATATTAACTATTCTTTAGTAAATTACAAGTAATAACTATGAAAGCAACATAAAGGTTTAAAATTTTCGAGGTTTTTCACTTTACATATGAAATAATGTGAAGGATGATGTATGCACGGTAGATTTTGATAAAACAGATTCATACTAACCTAAAAAAAATTTAAATCTAATAATTACTCCTTTGGAGACAGTATCAAATGAACTAGTTTGTCTTCGGTATCAATGAAAGTTAAATTGATTATATCGGAAAATGCTAAATAGATTTAATAACATTATTAGAGATCGGCTAGTCGAACTCATAAATTCTCTAAGATACAATAACATTATGTAACTACACATTTTTATCATATATTAAGATGATTTGAATCATTAGTTAAAACAAACTTTAATATTTATTGTTAACAGTATATACATATTGATGTGCTACATATTAATATCTTTAAATAATGTAATTTTCATGAAGTGATATTTTCAAAAATAATCTACTAATTTTATTGGCAATAAGATATAAGAAAATATGTACTCACACAGCACTGTTAAATGAAAACGCTGTACGGTAAAGTATTATTAGCATGACTTAAATTTTTTACATTACCAATATCTACATTTCATAAAAATGCTCAATTTTCTAAACTGTTGTGGTGTATAAGCAAGTGAAAGTGATTCTCACAAAAAAAGGGAAAAAATTTGCTTTAATACTTATTATTATTTATATATATTTATTAAAATTAAATACATGGAAATAAAAATGTGCAATAAATACTAATAAAATAATTGTTTATATTTATTTTTAAACTGACCAAATTTTTAAATTCTACATTACAGATTTAAGTATATATTATAAAAATAATACGATATTAAATTTTTCCATGAAAATGCAGCGTTAAAAATTTGCTAGGGAAGAAAATTACAACGATATACATATTCATAGAATAAGGTCAAGATATAATCCCTAAATAAATATAAACAAGATTTTAAAAATGTACCATTATAATTAAACAATCTATAAGTAATTACTTAATTACACGATAAACATTATATCCGACAAATTTTTATTTTAAAATTTTACGTGAATATCGAATGATTGGATTCAACGAAATTATGTAATTTTCAGAAAATTCTATAAAATATCTAAAAATTCGGATGCTGAAATACATTTTAAAAAATACAATCCACAATACAAAGCAATAAATGCATATTATAAAAAAAAAAATTGAGAATATACAGTTTATTGTAACTAAGTATTTCGAAACCCTACAGAAATATATATTTCCCTTTCTAAATTTATTCCATATTTATTGAATATGATATATTGTATATTTTTATCAGGAAGCAAATAGTTAATTTTGTTTGAAAAAATTGCATTAGGTACTGTCATTAAGTTATAATTTTAAAAAAAAAAAAAAAAAAAAAAAAAAAAAAAGCTGCATGTGTGTTAGAATAGCCTGTAAGTTTCAATTACATCGTTGAATGTATAGTATATATGAAACAAAATCTTAACTTAGATTTAAGACTTGATTCAAAATTATTATATAGTCGAATGAGATTTTCGATTAGAAATAATATAAATGATTATTTTTTACGAAATTTTAAAATAAAAAAAGTCTTTCAAGAAAGAGAAAAAAGAAATGGAAAAAAGATACAATTGCTGAATTTTAACCAAAACATGATGTTCCAAATATTAACAGAGTAATTAATAACATTAATTAAGTGCTGTGATAAACTAAACTAATGGCACCATTAATTTTACAACCAAGAAAGAAAAAGTGACACTTGCAAGACAGTTTTGCATTATTATTCGCTTACACAATGCTGTCGGAATTGTAATAAGAGTACGGTCCCGCGTCGAGTACTTTTCCCCTCCACTTCCACACCAACGCAACCCCATCCGTCGGGGGAAAAAAGAAAAGAAACATCGGTTGCCTAGCAACCGCATCGTTTTCCTCCTCTCCCCATCCTCACCCATTATTCACACAGAGAGAAGTGTGTCTTCTACCACCGGCCCGCTTCTTTCTGTAAGGCGAGTGAAGCCGGCAAGGTCACGGCTGAGTGCCGGCATGGCAAGTGGCCAAAACGGCCGTCGGCATGGAGGGGGGACTCGCGACGTTTGACACGGAGGTTACGGGAGCGACCGGTATAAACATCCTGAAAATATTGATCACCCCCCCCTTTGAGCTTCCTAATCGAGACATTCGTGTTAACAACGTGGTGTCAGATTTTGATTCCAATTATTCAGGTATATATTGAGGATATCAGAATATTAAAAAAGATACAGGTTTGTTTTGTAAAGGTATACAAAAAGAATGCATTAAAAACTAAATTTAAAATAATTTCTTCATAAGATACTATTTTTCTATGAAAGGCATATTCACCATAAAATTAAACTATTATTCTTTCAAATTTTATTCCATGAAGAAAGCAGTGACTTTACTAAAAGAACGATAAATATAGTTTTAAGAACTAAATGTGTAATTAACAAATAACTCAAAGACAAGATAAAGACTATTTTCCTATTCAACAACAATTTGTTAATGTGACTCATAGGTTATTCAGCATAAATCCTATATTCAGTAGATATACCGCTGACTTATTCACAAAATATTTGATCACTGACATTTATTATATTAATGGAATAAGTGCACACTTTTAAATATGTTAATTAAAATTAAAAAACAGTGAAATCAATTATGTAGTTTCAATGGTTTTGAGTTCGAAACGTATTAGAGCCAAAAATTGCCGCGTTCACCGAACGTGAAATCATCGAAGTCACAATGCGCTGCAAGACAAATATTTCTAGGACTTGGTCGGTGGTCAAGAGAGGGTCATTTTTGATCGGTTCTTGAGTTAATGACTAAGATCTGCTTTCGGTTTAACGATAGCATACTGGGCCCTCAAGTAAATAACCACGATTCTACAAATAGCCTTGTAATGCCGAAAGGTTTAAATGTGATAGAAATAGAAGAGCATGAGCAACAATCAACACCTAAGTTTACAAACGAAAATTTCTCTATAATTTTGTAAACTGTATAATTTTGATGATTTTCTTATTTACTATAAATTATTAGAACCTCAAAAAACAACGAGAAAAGTTTCTTCATCACATTCTCACAATTAGATCATTTACCACAAAATAACAGTTAAAAACAGTCAGACTACTCCAATTAATATTTTAATGCTTAAAAATATGTCATTTAAAAATGCATTAGAAAAACTTCGTTAGA
>JAPDSC010030384.1:181544-216834 GCA_026290005.1 Latrodectus geometricus | reverse complement strand
TTTTAAAAGTAAGAAAAATATTTTGGAATTTTATTTAACAATCCTTTCGACGTTACTAAACGTAACATGAAAATCGTTAAACGAAATATTCCTGAATACGAAAACAAGAAACTAGACGCTTTTTTAGAATCCAGTTTAAATGCCCTCGCCGTAAAACAAACACCTCTGAGGAGGAAAGGAAAACAGAAAACTATTCTTCAATCGAAAAGGAATAGTTCCCTGGATGCACATCTTATTCCTCTCCTTCCTCCCAGAACCAAAACAAACCGCAAGGGAAGTTAAACGGGTGATGCAAGGCTCAACAGGTGTGCACAGGTAGAAGGCGCGTACGAGAGCTGAATAGAAAATGGGATTTTTCAATTTGGAAGGGGAATCGAGAAGAGCGATGGCAAGAATTTCTGAGCGTGTGATAGGATATCCCAAGGTTTTTTCTCTCTCGAGTGGCCTTCTCGCCCAGGGAAAGCCTTGCCCAGAGCTAAGAAAGTGGTCCACGTCAAATGTTTTGTCACGATCCGGTTTCTGTGATCTCTTCAAAGTGGGTGATGTAAAAAAAAAAATGTGACAGTAAATAACCACATGTGCATATTTTACATCTTTATGGTATTTCGAGGAAACAATGCTGAAGTGTACATTTTTTGATTTTTGTGTAGACAAATATTTTTTTAACCAAGGAACTCTGCTTTTAAAATAAAATTTTTATCATTTAGAATTGCAAAACAATGATTACGAATCATTGACACCAATGTTAATTAGATGAATTAAGCATTCTTTAGCACATTCTTGGCGGAAAAAAAAACATGATCAAACTTACTATTAAGCAAATCTATATAAGAATAATATCATCGAGAATAGAGAAAAAAGGAAATAAATTAGATCAAAACAGGGCCTGGAATAAATAAAAATGTTTTAGTTACTTAATTTTTTATTATTAATTTTATTGTATTCCATATTGATTACAGTTTCATTTTCTTGACCAGAATGTATAAACTTTTGATTTAATTTATTACACTACGGTCACTTTTTAATATCGGTTGTGATTTGAATACGATCTACGGTTAAAAAATGAATTCCAAATTATTATTATACTCCTCGAAGAAATTTTTTTTTTTCCTGCTCTATAATCATGTTTTGCACCCGAAGCCTAAAATTTAAAGTGGATACCGAACTACAGCAAGCATTTCTACTTAAGGTGGGGATAGAACACACGAATTACTGAAACATAACACTAAGAATTATATATTGAATTTAGATACAAAAATTGGATTTCAATACAATTATTGTTCAAAGATTATATATATATATATATATATATATATATATATAATTATTGAATTATAAAATTATTCAATCATTGAATATCATTTTATTAACAATTTTCATCACTTAAATCTTTTTGAAAAAATTCGCGAGCTAACCGAAACAAAAATTTCTTGGTTCGTTTCAATGCTAAGTAATACAAACTATTATTCAAGATCAATAAGCCACATGATTTGGAATTGCCATAACACGTGCTGCTAAATTTTTCTTCAGCAGCTATCCACCAATAATGAGGAGAGAATTAACGCTGTCCCAAGACCGAAATATGATATTGGATGGAAATTAAAATCCACGCAAACAACACGAGCGGGAGTATCGCTTTGAAAGAAGAAAACAAAGGAGGATATGACCTTCCGATACATCTTGTGCAATGAACGCTGCGTTCTGCGAAAAGTGAGATGCTAGCAACCGATGTCCGATGACTTCACCAGAAACAAAAGATATCAAACACGCCCACTTATCTAATTAGTAGGTCAGGAAAGAAGCCAAATAGAAGAAAAGGAGTGCCCGATGTTTTACATAGGACACGAAAGGCCGGTTTATCCAAAATAAGAGAAAAAAAGTAGGGTACATTAAATCCTTTTACTTCCTGATTTCCATTTCAAGAACGTTTTGTCAAATAAGGAAAAGAGGCGGAATAGATGCAATGAGGAAGGTTCAGATAAACAAAGCTTGCCGTCTTTTAGTGATTGATTTAATTCGTCATACTCTGTTAACTGAATGCGTGCTTCATCTCAAGAAAAGAGCACGTTTCGAGTATTTTACAAATTTTAAGTCGGAATCGTTATTTGTGCAGAATGTCACATAAGTTCTCTCAGGAAATTTCATAATTTGGGATAAAATAAAAGCATGAAATTAAAAAATTAAAAATAACTAATAAAGAGGTGTCTGAGAAACGTATTTATAAATGCGATAATCAGATTAGTCACCTAAATTACAAAAAAAATTCCAATAAACAAATACTGAATCTTTTTAAGTAAATTATAACATATCTAAGTTTACATTTATTAATAGCCAGTTAGTTTGTTCTTATACAGGTTCTATTTAAATTATATTTTACAAATAAAATAAATAAAAATTACTTATTTTACTGATTTTTAAAAATTATTTTATATATTTAATAATAACTATTTAATACAAGTATCTACCGATTTTGTTATCCCATAAGCTTCGTGCTCAAATCCTAGTTCAAGTATAAACTGCAACCTTAAGTCCATAGTTCGAATTTCAAGAAAATAGATTTAAGCCACGGAAGATAAATGTTAAGTTTTTTTAAATAAGTGTCTAGAACCTTTCTGTGTTAACTATTCATAAAAATTATAAAATTTCAAACATATTTCTAACACAAGATTATATGCAAAATAATTTCTAATGCATAATTCCTATCAAAGATTATAAAAATTCTTAATATCTTTTGAATTTCGTTGATGTGCGACCGCAAAAGCTCCTGCAATTCTCGTAGACGAATGATAGCTGGTTGAGAATTTAATGAATGTGGAAAACAATAGTGATTAGGGTCTATTACATAAAACTTTTAATTCGAATGTTTCTCTACTGATATGATGAGTGAAGGCTGGAAAGATGCTACTAAAAGATTTTATTTCACTATGGCCATAATTTGAAAGTATATTTCCGAATGAGTTATAAAATGTATAAGGAATCATTATCACATGAATTTCTAGTCCGTTGTAAATACAGAGATACCAATATAAAACCATGAAAAGAATAAATATATCAAGAAAGTGCTAAAGAATACAATAATTTGAACGTTTTTAGATTAATTCCATTTAAGTAACATAGCAGAGCAATTTTGCAAATTTTAGGCAAAAGTGAATATCTGAAGTACAATGATGTCGAATTCAGCTCTGTGAAGAAAAGTTTGTTTTTACAAGAATATACACCAAAATATAGTTTGGGGAGGGAAATTTGCTCCTCTTACAAGACATGCAGAATCTGCGGCGGATCCTATTTTTTGCCACAGTGTTCCAAGTATCGAGAAACTGAGCGGCTTAAATTAGATACGGCTGGGGCTAGGAAGAGATGCGCCTCTAGAATACACAACATTATTATTAGAGGGCAAGCTGAGAAAGTGCCAACAAATAGAATGCAACGGAGAAGAACAAGAGACAAATTCGCTAGGAATAACTTCCGAGATCTGTGGGGGGAATCCGTGCATCGTGTTCAACCCCATGCATGCTCCAGAATGAAGTTTTAGCAAATGAAATTTTAATAAATCTGAAGAAACAAAAAGAAATCTGAGTATGGTTGAAAATAAAAATGTGATGAGCAAAAGATTTTTGATAATATTGCACTCGATTTATTAAGAATTATTTTACTACTGTTTTCTTTATTGAAATTTAAATTGCCAAAATGAGCCAATTATAGTTGAAGCTGCTAGGAAAGCATGTTATTAATATACTGTGCATTGAAAGGGCTTTTCCAAACTGAAAAATATTTTCATTTATCGAGAATTGATACATCTAATTTCCTGAAAATAATCTTAACAGTACAAGTTGAATTCACTAATCAAAAATATAGATTTATAAATCCTAAAACATTTCAAAAGAGAAATATTTCAAGCAAAATTTTTATGACAGAATTGATTTCAAAATTTTTATAATAGCCACTGTAACGTCATTAATTTCAAATATTATCAATAAATGTAAAAACTCAAATTTTCTTCATTTTTTTGTACTGACTGTGAAGTTATTTAAATCTCTCACTCACACACACACAGTAAAGAATACATATTATAAAAATTAAACCAAACCCATTACAAATGGTTTGCTCGCGAAGAACAAACTGTAGTTTTCCCTTATTTTTAATTCCTAATAGTTCCTCTTCTACAAATTTACTTTCATGTAAAGAAACTTATTTCCAAAATAATTTTTATAAAATAGAAATAAATTACTCAGTTACATTTAATGTGTCGCATATAAGATTATAGCACTAAGGCGTCTTTTTAAATAAGAAAAATGTATTTTAATCTTTAACATTGGTGGTCACATTCTTTTTTAAAAATTAAAAAACCTACGAAAATAAGTATTTATTCTTAAGTCAAGAAAAACCAAGCATATATGCTCTTCTTACACCAAAAATTAACTTAGAAATAAAAATATTTATCTCGCATTTTATTTGTAATTCGAATATATATATAATTAGTAAGATCGTTAAATATAAAAAAAATTATTTCAATATTGTTGTCTATGCAATGAGTATGTATGGTAACAATGAGATAAAATTAGTTATACAGTCAACAACTGCTATCTGGTTAAGATTTCTAAGAGATTAAAATATGAACGGGGAAAATAAAGACGTCATGTGTGTGAGAAAATCCTTGACCACACCTCTTTATTAAAATGTTTATCAATATTAATAGTAGAATGGCTAGTTAATTGGAAAACATTTGGCATAATAAGGTTGCTACATTAAAATAAGTTTTTTACCACTCATTATTTATATTTCTAATTACATCGTTAAATATTTTATGTAGAAATTATCAAGAGCACACCTTAGTCTAAAAGTAAAACTGCATTTTTGAAGTAAAATATTCAAGTTCGGATTCTAACCTTTGTTGAACAGCATAGAAAGTTTTCATTTGATTAAAAAAGAAAATGTTCAACTATAAAAGAAAAATTATTTGAAATTAAATGAAATAAAAAACACCATTACTATTAGTAATCCTAATGTTTCTCTATTTGCGGTTCTAAACGTGCAAACATGTTCATGTATTTTTGTATAATGACATTACAGCAATTTTAATGGATAATTTGTTTCTTATCATACATCAACATCATTCAGATTTTACTTCATGAGATGTGTTAAAATTTGTTACAGTTAAAAATTACATTAGATATGCTGTGAAATTTACATCTTTTAAAAACCATTTTATATCGAGTCCGTCAACATAATGAATTTTTAGTCGACCCTTACATTCTGCAATCCGATCTATTTTTAAAAGCAATATTTACAAAAACACTTTTTTTCCAATCAAATCAAAAACTTCGACGGTCAATTGAAATATATCAGTTATCACAAGCACAAAACACTAAAAAAAGAGTCGTAAAAAAGGGAATGTTAAACGGCAGGCAAAACTCAGTGGGCAACAACGGTACGAACGTGATACAGCGCACGGTTAAGTGCGTGGAGCAACATCTCCACTTATTTAAAGGAGACAATTGTTAAAAACGGAGTCTTCTAAAATAGTGCCTGCCTGATAGAGATCGGCCATTTAGCAAAGGAGACAGGCGCATCAAAATAAACGGGGAAGACTCGCCGCAACGTGTAGACGGTGACGTTTTCTACTGACAGCTGGCACAACAAGCCTTGTATCTTGGAACCACAGGTATGATAGTGTGGCGCGCTAACTGGGACGCCAAACACATTCATCTCATGCTGTAAAATATATCCATCTCGTCATGTATTGTTTGCTCTCGCGGGTCCTCTTACAAAAGAGGATGCGCGGGATTCCAGTCATCTCATCTTTTGCGAAAATGTTATTCCACAACTGACGAGACATTTACACGAAGAGGCAATCAATTACAGTTTTATACAATTGTTATCCGAAACACGATGAGTTTTATAAAAGGAAAGAGGGAAACTTTGTTTTATGATAGTGAACAAGATAATCATTCCAAGAGCCACATTTACTGGTAGAAAATAGGGTTTAAAAATTTTCCTAATTACATTAATAACTTGCAAATACATAAATAAAGCGCATAATTTTGATAATACCGAATTTTCTAAATTCCAATGGTGCATGTATGTTTATTATTTTAATTAATCATTAAGATTTATTGGGAGCTTAACAAAAATTACAATAAAGGTTAAATGTTTGCTAATAAAATATGCTCATGAAAAGTTTAGATTTTAAAGAAAATATCATTATCACGAAATTATAAAATGTTTTAAAAACTTTAACTAAGTAATAATAGATAGAGAATGTTAAAGAATATGATCCATGAATTTTTATATGCAATACGAATAAAAACAAAAATCTATCAATATTTAAGAGCGATTAAAATAGCGAGACCCAAAGAAATAAAATACGATAGTGATATATGAAATGAAATCTTAATTTAGTGTGGATCTCATTCACACACAATTCTCAGAAATAATATGGATGAAACATTAAAAAACTAACTTTTTTTTAATTTATATAATCACGGTTTAAGTTGTGCATAGTTCCTAAAACTCTATATGTAATTTAGAACTTTATAAATTTATCAATTTAAGTGTCACTCTCGTCGACTTTCAACTAGAGAAAGTGCACTATACTGATGGTGATCATGTTAATTAATCACGGCGTTTGAATTTCTACAGCGGAATTTGGGTTGAGACAAGAAATAATTCTAAATTAAATACCAACCTCAGTATTTGACAGTGGCTCTTGCTATTAGACATGGACTTTCGGAAGTATTTGAAAATGTATTACATACAATTCAAACTGATTGGACAGAATGTAATTCCAGTGCGAAATTCAGTGCATTAATACAAATAAGCAGATTGTGTGATTCAGTTTAATTAATATAATTATTTCTAAAGCAATTTGTTTCTTATGCTTTGGAATTTAAATTTTTTTTAAAATTTATTCTATTAAAAGAAAGAGTATACAGTTTACAGAGTTATATTTAAGACTTGAAAATATTATGGAGCTAGTTTTTCACACATGGGTTTCATGACTGCTTTAAATATCGTCTAGCAATTTTAAATATCCCATGATCTTTAATTAGAACTCGTTCAATTAGTTTATTCTTTGGGACGGCGTCCATTTGTGACCCTGATCCACTTTCCCCTAAATCTTTTACTCGCTCCAGAGAAATCAGTTTAATCTCTGATGCTGACGTCACACAAACTACATTGACAGGAAACTTTAGTTGGAAACAGACCTTCAAATATTTGTTCTGTATATATATATCGAACCATTTGATTTATTTCTAGCAGTTAAACTTCTTACTAAATACAAATTCCTTGCCGGCAGGTATTCGCAAAATCATAATTTGGAATAAACAAAAAATTAGCATGCATACATTTTCCGAGGCCAGTAATCAGCAACAGCAATATGAAGTTTATTTAAAAATATGTTGGATAAAGTCATAACGGTGTAACTATGGAATTTATTAATCTTTCAACATAAAATAGGGGTACGTCATATTTTATGGGTATATATGTGTGCACATCAACATTGAAGTAAGAAAAATAAGTGAAATTTTAATACCAAAGGTGGAGATAATTTTAGATACATAGTTGGAGAACGCAAAATATTGATCATTTGCAACAAGAATCGAAACGATCAGGTATTGTTCTTGGACCCTGATAACGAATGTTTTCCTTTTCTAATATTTTCATTGTTATTACTATTAATATGATTTTTTACACAAAATTTTAGGATAAAAATCTAATTATAAACAAATTAGCACAAAGCTGCTTAGAGGATTGAACGGTAAATATATAATTTTTTCTTTTGTCTAACTTTAAAAGTATTCATATTAACAATAATTGTAATCATTTTAGTAAAAATGTAAATAACTTTAGCAGAGTAAATAAAATTCATTTTTAGCACATTTTATAAAATGAATTCTTATTTACAAAATACTAATTTTTACATGATAATAAAATAATCATTCTTTCTTCATTCATTCAACTAAGAAAAAATTATACAATTAGACAAAGTAATTCGTGAAACACATGTAAATAGAGTAAGGTAGAAAATTCGACTGGTAATAAAAATAAATAATTAAATACATAAAAAAACAAAAAACGATAAAAAAAAGAAAGGAAAATAAAAATTGCTCTACCTTCTCAGGTAGAAGAAAATCTTGGACGGAGGAAGATATGAAAGGACCCCAAACCAATGAAGTGAAATTTTTGCATAGACGGTAAAGAGGGACGGGTGGATATAGATGGGAGGGGGGAGGTCATTTACTTTCCGTCACGGTTCGTGGCCGAAGAAAATGGCGCGAGTACGTGATATCGGGTCAAGGAACTAGAGGACCAGGAATATAAAAACAGCTCAAATGAGTACTCAGTTAGCCGTCCGAACGTGCATCGGTGGAAACCGGACAAACAACGCATCTGCTGAATAAAAAAAATATCGCACATTGGAGGTGCATAGCCTCTACTTGATAAAAAAAAAAAGTGTGCAATATAAAATCCACAAAAATAATAAACACAAAGACTTTTCAAAATAATAGTTAAAGGGGTGATTAATATTGAGTTGTAGGGACGTTTCCTTGTTCCTATATTAAAATATGAGGGAGAAAAGAGGAAAAAGCACATATAAAAATTATTTGTTTTATAAATAAAACATTAAAGATAATTTTCTAACGTACGCTTGAGGATTCTGTTAAAAATAACAAAGGAAAATGAGCGATATTCCAATTATTGTGATTTAATGTATTTAACTATTTCTATCATGTTAGAATAAGACAAACGCGGATACAACTTACATATAAATAAATACATATAATAGATAAAATTATAGGAAAACAACGCCAAGGAATTTTGAACTACATAAGGAGTCTAAATTAGCGCTTGACTCTTTTTTTCAAATTTTCAGAACATAGCAGCAAAGAAACATTCAAGTTTTGATTATTTAACACGTGTAGATTATCAACAAAACTAAATCAGTCGCTCAATCTCAAACACCTCCTATCCAATAAATAACCATTACCATATGTCGCAATATTATACTTAACAACATGTCATGGAATTAATGAGAATTATAGTAAAATTAAGTAGAAAAAAAAACTTTACGAAGACACAAATATTAATGTAAAATTTACTTATCAGCGAATTAAATAATTTTAAAATAATATAAAACAGTTTTTTGAAGATTTTATAATGTATTAACCAGTAGTTTCATTAATATAAAAGACACATTTTCAGAATAAACTATTTCTCGTACTGTATATATCCAACAATAGAAAACGAGAAAGTATCCGAAAGGTTAGTGCTTTAGCGTTCAGTTCCCCAGTTCTAAGGTTCGAACCCGACATAAAGCTAGAATGTTTGCAATATTTTAGAATCCACTTCAAACTGTAGGTTTAACAATGAGTAAATTACCTATGGGGGGGGGGGAATCAGCTATTTTACTCAAGATACTCCCATAAAGCATTAAAAGTAGAATTTAGTAGATTAGTTTCTTAAGTAGCAACAACTTTCACGAGCTATTCCTTCTTCAAAAAAGCAACGTTTGAAATAAACGTATAATAAAATAATTTTAATTATACTAGCAGTGTAATTCGTTCCACTGGTATTTATTAATTAAAGTAATTCTGGGGTAACTTGTTTAAAAAACATTAAAGGGCTCATGGTTGTCTAACAGTAGGGCATCGCTCTTTAGAACGAAAGTACCTGGGTTCGATCCAAGTAATTTCTTAACTATGGGAAACATGTTTTTCTTCTGGATGTAGGTCTATCGTATTGTGTGTACGTGAGTTTTTCTGGTTTTCTCTCTTTTAAATCCAGGAATAGCCCTTTATCTATAAAAAGTGCTCCCATCGGACAAATTAAGTTATAAATATTAAGAGGCGGATGGCCGTTAGGTTCACCACGTGTTAACAAAACAAACATTAGTCGAAAGAGAATATTCAATTAAATAATCAATGCAAGAAATCTAATGAATCTTATTTTTTATTTTATTACTTGCTCAATCTTATTCGTCTTAGAATATTTTCGATCTATTAAGTGAGAATATAAACATAAAAAGGTTAATTTTGTAAGCTTTAATATGACATAAAATCTTTACGACAGTCAGAACCGACTTGAGACGGCAAATGAGAATTTCATATTTTATAATTAGCATTATGGCAATTTAAAATGTCATATAAATGTTACAAGTGCTATATAAATTTAATATGTCATTAATTAGATTTATTTAAAAAATTTTTAATGTAGCCATAAAAGTATTCGTGTTAAATTTCTGAGCTCAAACAAAGAAATTTTTTCCAGATTAAGATTTTAATGAAGAAAAATAATCCCAATATTAAAAAATAAAAACTTATAAAGATTATTCAAAACTTTGAGCTAAAATATTTCAATTATTATATCTAATTCATAAATGCAATTTATCAAAAACTTTGTGATATACAATTTGAATTAATTTTTAGGTCGATAGTTTAAAAGAGCTATTTAATAACGCATTAATGTTATGCACGAAGTATAAGTGAGAATTAAGTTTCAACTTAACCGTGAAAACTTTCCATTAAAATTTTCTCAAAAATATTACTGAAGCCGTCTGAAATTGCCAATTAAAATAAACTAATGATAATGAATTACTTTTAAATGTGAAAAAGCAAGGATGAAACTTGTAAGGTGACAAGAAAAATCGAAGTAAAATTATCTATAACGAAAATTCCCCTGGGATTGCGGTGGAGAGGTAAATGCGAAGTTGCAGCGCAAACATAGATCTCTAATTACAGGCGTTAATGGGAAAGCATTACATAGTAATTGAAGAAGTCTAAAGGGAACAATTGGTGATGAAAGAATAAATAACAAAGGAAGACAAGGTCAAGTAAGAGCACTGAATTACAAAAATTAGTTGCGTTTACATGAACAAAATATTTGATTTCCAAGTTTTATGTAATTAAGACAGCTATTTTTTTTTGAACGAGGCAAATTAGTCACCTTGGCATTTAATGTAAGAATTTAATTGAAATAAATCAATATTCAGCGAATGTAGACACCTGTAATCGCTATGAGGAAATTGCGTAGGTTTTTAAATGGGGCACTTTAATTACAAATTACAGAGAAAGAAATATTAAGATTGAAAGTTAATTTATATTTTCACATTGAATAGAGTCTTCAGAAACAAACTTAAAGGATTATATACTAATTGAATAAATTAAGTTTTCATTCCTACTGCTTGCCTTTTTATTTTCTTGGCTATAACAACATACCATTTTTTTTAAATTCTACTGCCAAAAAAACATTTTTCAGTAGTAAATAATGCAAAAATTCATACTAAGAACTTTTTTTAAAAAAAAATATTTTAAGAAATTACTAACATGGGATAACCCAGAAAACTTTCCATACCACAAAAAAACTCCGAGCTGTATTGTTGAAAAATAAGACAATTTCTTTTGTTGTATTTAATTTACAAAAACTTTCAAAAATCTTCACAGTCTCCCTTTTAAAAAACACGTAAACGTGGTTCATTATCTAGAAAAAAAAAGTTCCTAAAAGAATATTTTATATACTTTGAGACTTATAAATACTGATTTTGCCATGATGCTATTGAAATTGTAAATGTTGGACTAGTTAATAAAAGTAACCACAGTGAAATTTATCTATAGAACATTCAAGTCATTTAAAATTAAATAATCAAAAGCAATGAACGTGTCTAAAATATAATAGCTGCTATTATTTGTTTCTTAATCTTATTTGAACACAGGACAGTGAATATCTATTAAAGTTCATATAAAACATTTTTACAGTACTGCGTTCCAGAAGTCTTCATAGACAGCAGGTTTTATTCAAAGTTGCTATGGAGATTTGAAATTCTAATATACTCAACAGGAATATTGGATTAATGTAAGCAGAGAGAAATGAAAATCTCATTCCAATAATGAGTTTGAATTATTTTTTTACTACAAAAAATGCTATTTTAAACTATATGTCTAATGTGAATAACTTTTGTTTCATCGTTTTGGTCAAGTTATTTCAAATTCATTGGTGGTATTAAATTATTACAGCAGGCTTACAAAGCATGCTAGAATCTTTCATGACTGATTTTTGCTAGAACATAAGCATGTGATGAGTATATATATATATATATATATATGGGCAGGGGTGTTTATTAGAGTTTTTTACATTTACCGATTACCTATATGTACAACACATAAAATTTCTAAACATATGTAGGAGTAATTTCTAATCTGCATATTTTATGTATATAGTGAATTAAATCAAATTAAAAAATATCTTTTAATGCTTTTCAACCAAATAGCAATTTTATTTAACTATATATTACAAAAAGACAAACTGAATTTCGTATTTGTTTTATCCAGATTAACATACAATTCACACAATATTATTTCCAATTATTTCGGTAGCTTAGTTAAAACTGTTTAATTTAAATTTTCAACCTTTTGAAAGGCAATGTACATTAACCTGTGTGTTCTAAAATATAAAGCATTGAACTGAAATTCAAATACATTGAAGTTAATATATAAAATATTTCCTGATTATATATATATATATATATTCCTAGCTTCAGTGGTGTAATTTTTTAAAAAAAGCATTAGAAAGTAATTAAATTCTAAATTATTAGTTTCAATTTCAAAGTATAATCACAGGTAAATCATACAGCTGTAATCTATTTTATTTTCTTATTTATTTATTTTACATTATTTCAAATTTAGAATATTTACTAAATGATTTTCAAACGAATGACAGTTGTTTATCGAGAACTGGCTCTATTCTTCCGCACGCCTTAAAAGTAATAAAATTTTTTAACACATTCTATAATCAAAAGTAAAATAAAATCATTATGATGATACGTATTTAATATGTTTATGCTCTTGAAGTTTTAGTTAAATATAGCAAATTATTCGAATTGTTTAGTTAGTGAACAGTCTTATAACAATTTATTTTTCAGGAAAAAAAAAATAATAATACCTTATTACGTCACATTTTTCTCTTACCACTAAATTTATGATCCTCAATGTACATTTTGTCTCTGGAAAAAATAACGATAAGCTTATACATTGTTGCCACTACAATATACTATTATGTTTCCGGGAATAAAAGATTCAGTAATATAGATAAATTAACTGATTTAAAATTTCCTCAGGAGAGCTATGATTGTGACACCTATTAAATCTTATAGTAGCACAAGACACTTTTATTTAGAAATAAAATATCACAAAAATAATTTATTTTATGTAAGTAGATTAAATATGGTCTGCTATGGTTATGTTTGGAAGAGAAAGGTAAAAAAAATTTCAAGTAGTCTAACATATCATCTTGAAACACATTCAACATCATCATAAATCTTAATTTGAAAAAGCAACACTGACATTTTCACATTTTCTTTCAATCAATCAAGAAAACAGTTTGCTATTTATTAACAGTTTATGTTATATTATTAAAATATATTTTTATTATATATTTTAAGAATTACAGAATTGGATTAATTGTTAATAATCACGCTAAATTGAACTGATTTTATAGTTTTGCATAGCATTTTTCTATTATTGGAATTAGAGTAAGTTTTTCGACAGTACGATGCAATATATAAACATTTTTACATTCTGAGAGACATAAAATATTGACAATAAAAAAGGGTTAAAAGTTAAAAGTATGTTTTTAGTAATAAAGAGGAAACGCGTATTATATTTAAGATGCAGTGTATCTAAATATATTAGCTAACCTGCTATTTATCATATCAAAACAGAATAACCAGACACTAAAATAAATAACACTTAAAAAAATAAAGGAACTAGAAGCATATTATAATGTACGCAGGAGAAATCTGACTTATAAACAATTTAGTTCACTTTTAACGATATAGGTTTTAAATGTGTGTGAATTAGTCTAACACACATTGTGTTGAGATACAACAAGGCATTGTTGTTTAATCGTTAGAAATTTAGATAATAAACTTTGTATTCATCATAGGTAAAGGTGATTGGATAATTGTATTTAATGATGTTAGTTTTCAAAGATTTAAAATTTTTTAGTTCATTGTGGAAATAGAATATATTATTTTTCTCCGGGATTTAACTAAAAGTGAAAACAACCATTCAATAGCAACTTTTATACACATATTTTTTTTTTTTCATTTTCTAATGTAATCTGATATTTACTGAAGTTAAAATTAACAAAAATATATTGATAGAAGATAATAATGGATGTTCACAGTGTACTGATAATGCACACGAAATACAAATGATCAAGAAATCCTGTAATGGCAAATGAAAATAAATTTATTAGTTTAATATTAAAGAAAGGTAAAAGTTAAGTGAATAAAATATACGAATAAACTGTAAGTGTATCTTCTTTTTGCCTGAGATATTTTACAATAATTTGTAAGACATCAAGTGTTACAATGAAATGAAGAATATTTTCAGAAATAACAACGACTTGACAATTGATGAAATATATCTCATATTTGAAGGAAGATACTAAATAATCTTTGATTTCTCATGATAATTTATCTATTTTCAAGCAAGTGTTTAGATACTAACAGCAATGAACTATTGGCAATGACCATGTAGGAGATGCCGAGACTGAAAGATTAAGTCCTCACATTTATTGGAATGAAAGAATAAGAATTAGGTTGACCGTCTCTTTCTAAAATATTGGTGCAATTGTCAGGGTGTACCTTTTTTCTTTTTAAAACGCGAGAATGTATCTTAGAAGTAATGAAAAACTCTCCAACTTTGCACAATCAATCAATGAACATCTATCTAATATTATTTTCCCATAAATGTTCTTGTACAACACAAATTCACTATTTAACAACAAAAATAACTGTAATTTATATTGATGTGCTTGAAATATAGCTCGGTAAGATGAAGGAAGTACGGCCTTAAGTCCTAAAAACACACAATGGATAGAAATGTGGTATCGATCAACATATATAACATTAAATTAGGTTTAGCCTAGACCACCCATCTTGAAGGAAAAAAAATCAAGATCCTAATGACTATAGCTTATGAGCAGTCATTATATAAATGAACTCAATACGATTCGATTAATAGTTGCTATGATGCTATGTACAAGTAAATGTTTCATGCATTGTTAACTTGATTGTAAAGATTCTGTTTGTTTCTCTCACTACAGCCACTTTCGGCTAAAAGATTTCATTTGAGATTTGAAATTTTGGAGTGAATTCTGATCGATTACAAATACATATGCTTAAGGAGCAAATTGAAAGTGCAAACTATATAATCGATTAATGAATAATTCTGATTACTGTATAGTTAACGGAACATACGTATTTTTTGCTTAGCGATTATACTGTAAAGTGCAATTACTTACATTTTAATCGTTAATGTCATTTTTAGTACAACAATTTTTAATCGAATAATTATTATGGTATTTATAAGCATAATAACTTGTGGAGATTTTTACTAAAATATTTCATCTATTTAAGTCCTTAAACTTTCAGAACTTTAAGAAAATTAAGCACTTTACAAAAATATATAAAAAAAAAGCATTAAATATTTAAACAAATTCGTTTAAACAAAAATAACATATTTAAAAATTTACCAAAAAATTAAGAATTCATTACGTCAAATAAATAATTTTAACGTATAAATTCATATAATGCATAAATTTCTTTATTAACAAAAAAAAAAAAAAAAAAAGATTATTTTATAATAAAGTTATATTTTATTGTAAATTTATTATTGTCATAACTATAACTATCACTTCCACTAAAAAACTATCCAAATACGATTTGTTATAATTTACTTTTTCAACTTGGCAAATATTTTTAAGATCATTTCATGTAAAATGTCTAGCTCTTTTTTCCTATACTTCACGATATATTAAAAGCATCAAATATATTAATTTGTAGATGGTACAGGGATTAATATGTACTATTATAATGTTAATTCAAATAAAGTATTTACTGAACTTATGTAAGGATACGCTTTTCGGAATGAAAAGGTAAATTCGATCCTTGCTTTGTTAAGCACGCGAGTATATTTTCTATGTTCCCTTCGTGTGGATGCATCTAACGAGATAAATGGGGGAAAAATCCCTCTTGTAATTCATGGAAACGTGATTCTCCTCAAAACTAGCTTGATGATGGACATTATAACGTGGAGAGTAAAAAATAATTCAATAACCTTATGCTAAACACTAAATGGCATTAAAAAGTCTAGATATTCCAATTTAAAAAAAGTCATATCACGATGGGAAATTTTCGATAACGATTTGCAATATAAACTGCAAGAAACGCAATGTTTTTTTTTTTTTGTTTTTTTCCCCCCCGAACATTAATTTAATAAAGTGATAAAAAAATCGACAACTGTATACTTAACCCGAAGCTTAACTAAAAAATCTCAAACTAATTTTCAATTAAGTCAAAATTTTGAAAAGGAATTTCCGCGTCAATCAAACTTTTGACCTTTTCTCAGAGTGATTGATATGAATTCGCCCATCTTGCATCATTTGCTACCAACTTCCGGTAACTTGTGGGCATCTCATTTCAGGGTGAGATTCTGGTTTGGTATCCAGATTCGCGCAAACAACGGAGGAAAACAAAGCAAGGAAACAGACACCAGAGATCCCAGAGAACGAAGAGCGGAAAGCATCAGGTATAAGTCCCGAGGGTTTCCTGTCATACACACCAGCAGCTCACGTATATGCGTACATACTGACTGATCCGGAGGAAGTTACGGTTACGACCAGCACGAGTTCAGGGGAAAAAAATACATTCTCGCTTGCAGAGTCAACGCTCTAGGGCGGGCCCGATCTGAAATCGTTGAGCCGAGACAGCGAAAAAGCATTGGCTATCTTTTTATTTGTTAATTTATTTTGAAGCAAAACTTTTTTAAATCAATGTTAAATAGTAGATACATCAGAATAGAATCTTATATTGACCACATGAATACATTTCCATATCCAACTAATAAATTTTTATTGATTGCTTTAAAAAAAGAGCAATGAGAAACAAATAAAAAATTGATAAAAACTTTTTTCTTGAGTAGTTAAAAATCAAAAATACTATTTTAAAATAGTAAGCAATGAAGTCTCTCAACCTGAAATCTCAACCGTTTTTCTTTAAATTTTCACTGCCAAGTTGAAGATAGAAATGTTTCGGAGTTATTGGATTTCAATGCTACCTCAGTCATAGATATTTATAGTGGTTCGGACTTCAACTACAAAGTCTTAGTCACATTACTCTTTGATGTAAAGAATAAGCAGAAGTCAGCCGATTTTGTTTATCGCTCAAAGACCATTATTTGCACACGAGAGTAATTAGATCTGTGCTTACAATTTAAATTTTTTTTTTATAGAAACCGATATTGAATATCAGGGTTTCAAAATATTCTGTTTAAAATTTTAAATTAATTTTCACTTTTTTAAAAATATACAGTAGTTATATTAAGAAGCTTCGATTTAGACACTTCAATTTTGTCGTTATAGGTATCATCAAAATAATAAAATTAAACGATGCAAATGATTGTTAAATATTGTTTTAAAATCATAAATTTATTTTATTATGAATATTTTCCCTCACATGATTCAAACTAATCATGATTTAATATTTACAACAAATTTCTCTATTATGAACAAAATGATGCGACAACAATCATGTCTTAACATAGGTAGTATGAACTAATTGAAAATTCTCTGAGATTTTAAGAAACAATTGAAAACGAAGAAAATATGGAGAAATGATGAGTCTGCAATGCGTATTAAAATCAGATTACCGAAAACAGAATCCACAAAAACAGTACAAAAAAATTAAATGAAATTTCATTTTAAGATTAACATTTAAACATAAGCTCACAAATATCACTTAGC
The DNA here is from genome assembly GCA_026290005.1 of Latrodectus geometricus. Taxonomy (NCBI): domain Eukaryota; kingdom Metazoa; phylum Arthropoda; class Arachnida; order Araneae; family Theridiidae; genus Latrodectus; species Latrodectus geometricus. Next base: position 199,032 of record JAPDSC010030384.1, on the reverse strand, counting down.
ACATTAAAAACAAAGACCCGTGGTATTTTAAACCAATATTAATTTCTTCTTCCAAATTCATGCAAAGCAAAGATAGCACGTTTTAAAAAATAGTAATTTGGAGAACAAATCGAAAACATTAAAAATGAATTCACTCAGACAATGTAAGCACTTTTACTGACAAATTAAAACTGACGCGATTGTCTTTCTAAAGAAATAGAAATGAATCGAAAACTAATGTTTAGCAAACATGGGAATTATTTACTCTTAAAATTGCCATTGTTTCTCCTGAACTGCAAATATTAGTTATCAATGAATGCTATTCCATTCACTGCTTGCTATTCATCATTGAATAAGTAATGACATATTGATTTTAAAACAAATTCTCTTATCAATAGAGAAACGTGTTCATTGACTAACTCAAAATATTCTTTAAAATTCCAAATGGTTACTTGCAAATATCGAGTGTTATTATATCGAGACAATTCTTTGCTAAATGATTTCGATAAAAAAATTTAATTTGGGCATAAAAGCTTGGCATTTTTTCTTCTTATTTCTGTAAAAATTCCTTCTTATGAATTACGGATGATTAAATTTTTATTTTGGGGAATTTAGAATGCTTAGTTAATAATGAACTATACTTTATTTGCCGTAGTATTATTTTAATAATACTACGGCAAATAAATACAGTTTACAGCAGATTCTAAATTTTTATTAAGATCTTGCTCCACGAATAATTAAACTAAAGGCTAGCATGCTAATTATTAAGCAACTAATTTTGGCACTAATTTATTGGGAGAAAAGCATCTCCCGCAATAAATTAGTGCCAAAATTAGTTGCTTGTTATTGTATAGAATCTAATAATTTATTTTAATTCTACACGAAATTTAAATTAATTATTCGGTTATGAAAAATACAATAAATATAAATGCTATATAGACACAATTGCAAATTGTATATATTTTACATTTAAGTTTTCAGCTAGATATGATTTTCAATAATGATAAAGTTGTTTAGCTATCAAAATTACTTTTCAAATATTTTGAAACGATGATAAATCATTAAGTGCATGATTTGGAAAATTTTACATCAAAATGGTAAATAAAATAATTTGACTATTGACAATTATTATATAGGACAATATAAGGTTGATAAAAAAAATCGGCTATTACGGAAGTCTACGAAGTCCTAAGGTTTTAGTGTTGTCTATATAATTTTTAGACAATCTTTATAATTTAGGGTCGAAAAAAACAGCACTAAATTACAAGCATGTTAACCTACAAGAATTCAATCCAATAATATCAAATTAAAACAAATGCGTATAAAGGGAAAATATAAAAATAAAATAGAAAATAGCTATAGCGCATTTTTAAATCACTCGCCTTAGACAGTAATCATTTTAAATAATCACTCACTAAAATAATAACGCATTCAGTTTGGAAATAAATTCGAATGCACCATTTACCTGCACACTATACCGTATTTCTTATTGTTACATCATACACATTTTTCATTACATTGCGGTGATCTTACGAAATAACTACTTCAAATATTCAATAAGTACCTCGCTGAAAAGTAAGGCGCGAAGATAAATATTGAAGGTTTAAAACGAAACCGTTCAAAATAACAAGTATTTTGTTACGTTAGATAACAAGTTATCTCAAGTGGCATTCGAAACCCCATGTTCGGTGTGTGTGAAATGCTCCGAAAAATAAACATCTTCTCAAGCGTAATAAAAATTGACACTCCATTTTCATAATCCACGTTTCTCACAGACATGGCTCTAATTCCAAGGTGGAATGAGTAAATTAGAGTTATATTTGGGTAAAACTAAGAGAGATTTTTTATTCAAACTGAAGCGATGTAGCGAACAGGTTATTATTTTATAAACTAGATCTTTGTATAATACCAAGTTTAAGAAATTTGTCCCTATTTTTCTCGCTAAGAAGCGGCCTTATTTCGAAAGAGCGATGTCCTCATTTTCGTTGTGAATACTAAACAAAACAATGAAAAAGTTACCCACCTGTTTAATATAATATGCCTCACACTGCATTTGAAGACATCAATATGTTAATTTTTTAACTGATGCTATGTATAATCTCGGAAAAAGAAATATATCTCGCAAAAAAATTTATGAAAAGATAATGATTTCGAAACTTCTAAAAATAGAATCTTTAGTTTAAATAACAATCACATATTTGAAACGCTGCTGTATGAAATGTTGTATAAACCTACAGCATATAGTATGTCCATTTTTTAGAAATATAATGAAGTGATCAAATATAAGCAAGTTAATATGGGAATTTTTCATTTAAAAAATAATTTCATTAGCAATAACGAGAGCAAATATTCTATCATTTACAGTGGTTTCTATGATAAGAATTTGGAAAAAAAAAAAAAAAAAAAAAAAAAAAAAAAAAAATCTTTTCTTAACGAACGTTATTTGTTAAAATGATTCCTGACATGAAATAGCATCTCTTCCACACTTCAAATGAACATTTATAATCTCTTATATTTTTTGTTTATACCTTTTACAAATTAGTTTTTATCAATTTAAATAAGTGTCTAATCAAACTATTTTTTGGGAACCTTATCTAATGCATAACAATTTGCAGACAGATATTCGATGTTCAACAGCAGCAATGAAGTCCAGTAGTAATAACGAGTGAACAAACTAATTCCAAAAAACACGGAAAGAAAAAGGAGAAAGGAATAGTGTACTACTGTATATATCACTCGATATGTATAGTTATGATGCTCAACATTTGAGTTGTATCGCGATACCAATCGATATTGAATGATGCAATGACTATCGGATTTTCCCCAACTGAAACATTTTCCCAACATAAACATCTGATACTTTGGTCCAACATGGAACACTAAAAGTTGTACACTGACCTTGCGGGATAATTTTTTCATAGTATAGCGCCCCCTATCTTGGAAACACCCATGACGTCATCAACAAGGAAGTCAGTCCCTCTCCAGCAACCATAGGAATGAGACATATATTGATATGACTCTTATGCTAACCCTTTTTCCTTTATGTTTAGTTTTCATTTTGTTTTATTTGTAGTATATAGATCTGTGTTGTGCTCAAGTTGTATATTAAATGTTAATAAATTACTTTTGAGCTATTTCAAGAATTATTTCTTTTTCCTATTCAACCAGATAGATGCTACAATAGTCAATTTTCATGAGTGGCAAAAAAACTCTCAGAAAAGTTTGTGGTAAACATACAAGCAAAAAACAAAAAGGCAATATCAGCTTCTATTGTTCAACTATGGCTAAATTCAAAAATCTCCTTCGTTGACCACCGCAACTTTACCCAACTCGAAAGAACGATACCGAAAACTAGACCCTTTACTATTGACGAAGGGGATTCTTGAACTCCAAAATAGACCACTATCAATCACCATTCTTTTAACAATAAAAGATGCTATTCACCAACATGCATCTGCAATGCAACAAGAGATGTTGATGGATGTTCTGAACAACGTCCATCAACAGTTTTAGGCTCCGTCTTCACATTTGTACTAACACTTCAAAAGATAGTAGGCTGATGTGTAACTCAAAAGCGTCTATTAGTCAAATAAAGAGATAAAGCGGCACCTGTCAAATACCAACAAAATTGTTTTAGGTTTGTTACGCAAAAATCAGTTCCGTTTACATTAAAAGCATTTAGTTTTTTATAATATTTGAATCATTCTCTAAATGAAAAATAAACATGAGTTTTAAAAATACAAACCATACTAGGTAATACAATAATACCGTGTCAATTTCAAAACTTATCTTTATAATCTCATATTATGGTAGATAATAGGGCGATTTATTGCCTGTTAGGTATAAATAAGTTTTAATTGTATTTCAACCAAATTTCCTACATTTAAAATAGCATCATTATACTTTTCCACACAAACATAACAATCCTGACACAAATAATTAGTAAAGAAAATCTAATTATATACATGATCTTGATAAGTAAAACATAGTTGATCCACACGTCAGTTCTATTCATTTCACTTTACGCACACTACGTTCGTCAAAGAATATACTTCTATTCATTACAATTAGTAATAAATTATTGCTATTGATTTTAAATTTAATTTGTTTTATTTGTAATATAGTGATCACTTTTAAGCAAACAAAGGCAAATTCGGTTGGGATGGACAATTTAAACGACCACGTTCCAAATAAAAATTTAATCGAAGTCCATTGAAATGAAAACCAAGTATAATTCTATAAGTCTATTGAAAAAGCGCTAATCATTCAACTACTAACTCGGTTACCGACCAATTCTTTGGTACAGATACCACCATCAGATCCCAGTTCATTACAAAGTACCACAAACCTCTTTTATATTCGCAAATTTTCGTTAACACCAGTCACAAAATTTTTATCACACATAAAAATTTCATACAATCCATAACATTTGTGCTAATTATAAAGATTTCCAACTTGTGGTGTTTTTGTAGTCTTGGACATTATGAAGCATTGGTTAGAAACGATTTTTTTATTCATAATATAAATAACATAATAAAACACAATGGTATTAACTACAATAAAATTTATTTCAAGAATTCTTAAATAAGTCCAATGTATTTTTAACAACATGATATGAAATTATATATAGCCAACTACTAAATAACTGATACTACTATTTTTATTATACACTATACCAATGAGTACTTGGAGCCGATTATAAAACACAATTTATTCAATAACTAATAGAACCTTCATGTGACACAATTTAAGACTCTCTAGAACAGGTTTTCCACAAGTGTTTAGATCATGGGCAATGGCATTTTCTTTCAATCGACTTGGGACAAAACATGATGGACGTCGTAACATGAAAAGTGACGTTGTAATTCTGAAAGTAACAATAATCCAAGCCGTAAAATTGCTGCAACGTAGGAAGCACATCGTTGTTTAGAATAGTGAAGTAGGAGACGATGTTCAACCTATCATGAAAATTAAGATAGAGAGTCCCAGTCCATACCATGAGAACCATTCCAATTCCGCCAAACTTTATTGTGAGCCACAATGCATTTTCTCCTGGTTAACACCAAATTCAGACTCTGCTCTCTAGTAGAGTTTGAACTTGGATTCGTCACTCAAAAGAACTTATTTCTGGTAATCTACGGTTCAATTTTGGTATGCTTCACGCACCAACTCAATAAAGCACTGCGGTTGGATTTTGATATCAAAAATCCTATGATAGTACGACAATGGAAACCAAGCAAATGTGCTTCTTTAATATTTATCGAAACAATGATCACTGATGCTTGTTTGAATTTTTAGAGTATATAAGTTATCGGCTTGGTGCTGTTTTTCTGATTTTGTTTGGACAAGGCTCGTTGGTCTCTTAGATTCATGGCTTTGCAAAATCGAGAAAAAATTCTGACTATCACTCCACACTTTCCACTCCTTAATCACAAAAGTTACTAGATTCTTTTGTTAACTCACTACATATGTTCTTTAAGGATTGGCTATTTCTGATAGCTCCCTTTTACGGCTTTCTCGTAATTATCGGATAGCAATTATATATGTAAATGTAGAAGCTTTTCAGAGAGCTCTAAATTTCGCGATATCTTGCATGCAACTAAGCTAATGTTGTAATTATATGATCAAAAGATATTAAGAGCAGATATGACGTAGATCAGGACCGCAGTTATCCTAAGTTGCATACGTGTCTAAATACTTATTGGTGGATTGTATATAATAATAAACAAACATATAGAGTCAAAATTTTTGAAATGTGTGTCATTTCTTCAAAGAAGAGGAGAATTTTAATATAAACTCTATTAAAATAAAAATTGGCTTTAATTTAAATAATAGGACGTAACTAAGTAAAGTTTAACTTCTAATTACATTTTTCTTTGACTTAAAGGGAAAAAATTGAATATTAATTTTAAAATCCAAGCATACAAAACGATAATATATATATCGAGATTCATACTATCTCATAAAATGTCCAACTTTACTAAGCTGCATTTAATTATGTTAAAGAGAAAACAAAAAACGTACTTAGAAATAAAATACGGTTTTTCACAGAAAAACGACTTAATCTCAACGTGTTCATCAAACACAAACATTAGCGCCGAAGTCACTACTTTTCTTTTTGAAATATGGTCCCCAAGCAAAACTTAAAAACAAATAAACAAGGCTAAGTAGTACAAGGGATCGGCAACAAATTTCGTTTAGTAATACGAGTGAAAACGCAACGCAAACTGTTTGAAGTACTCACACCACACTCAGGCGCCTGTCCTCGATTCCGCTAAACATCGACTGCTCACTCCTGGTGGTAACTTTTCTTCCCCCACCTCCATTCACCACTACCACCCGTCACCATGGTGAAGAGATAGCGTAAGGGGGAAGATGTGCATGGGGAAAAGATGAACCACGTGACTTGCGTCATATCCGCGAAAAAGTTGGACGATTGCCCGCCTTTCCGATTGGACGGAACAGCTCCCTCTCGTTCCTTCCCTCCCTATACCGTATTTCCCCAATTTATCAAGGTTTGCATGTATGAATGTATGTGCGATACGGCGCGGGCAACAAAATTTGAGGGGTTTTCTTACACCGCACCTTCTACAAAAGTTTCACACCTGGTCTAACTTGAATTGTACTTGGTTATTTTAATTGTTAAGAACTACTCTTTTAAAATTCACCTTTCAGTTTTAACTATAACAACAGAACATAACAACCCAGAAAATTCACATTGAACAATTTGTTCCACAAATATAAATTTTTCTAAATCTAGTATTTCGTTGAAAAAAAAAAAAGCTTTAAGCAGAAATAAATTTACTAAACATAACAACAAATCTATAAAGAGATTTGTAGCTATCTTTGATGTTGGCTCAATGAATAAATAATAATTAGGTAGCATAAACTGCCTTTCTTAAATATCTTGTGTGTGAAGATGTACTATTCAAAAATATTTATTCTGCATAAAATTATTATTTACAAATCAAATAGTTACAGAAAAACTAGATATTTAATTGATTACAGTAGTTACACCGCGATCGCTTCACAAAATGTAAACTAAGGTCATTCAGTCCCTAAATTATTTTTAAGATCAGATGTCATAAGCAATTCAAAACCAAGAAGCAAAAAACTGAGCAAAATAATAAATATACTCAGTATCATACCGCGATGAGAGTATTAAATAATATTTTCTAAATTTGAATATACGTGTGGTGGGTTACATATGTTCTATTAAATGTCAAAGGTTTCTTTTATTGTAATCATTTCCTTAAAAAAATGTTTTCGCAAATAAAAAATATTTTAAAGTAGTTGTTTTAAAAATTTATTTGTCTCTTAAGTTTCATCCGTAATTTATTAAATATGAAGTACAGTGCAACATTTCCACACCATTATACGCATTTTCATAATTGGTAAAACAACAAAACTTAATACCAGATACTAATCATTATCACCTAAATATTTTTATATGACATTTTGTTCGGATTAAGAAAAGTTAAACACCTCCTTTGCTTCAAAGAATCAGAAAATGGCTCTCAATAATTTTACATATTTATCTTCTCAATATATAAGTACTCCAATACATTTATATAAATACAATAATTTTTACATAAATATATGCCACAAAACATAATTTTAATACAAATGAAATGAATCAAATTTATTCGAATAAGAAAATAAGCATTTTAATGCTTCGCAATTAAGTGGCTCGTTGTTTAGAGCATCGTTCTCGTCATCGAAAAATATTGAGTTCGGTTCACGGCTTAGCAGTAGATCCGCCAAGTTCTCTAAAGGCGGCTGGGGTACATGTTGAATGGATCGCAATGTCCTCCAACTAAAATGATAACTCTGTGAATGTCTGCCCAAGTACTAGAGTCTTCTGCTTTTAAATTACGATGACTCACTCCCACCCGTTTGTTTCCACCTAATTTGGAGAGCCCAACTCTAGGCTGAATATGGGGAAACATGTTGGTGCAACATTAACTAGAATAGCATGATCAAACCATAAGAAAAATATTTCCTGAATTACCTGAGTATTCTGCAATTTTGTCTGTGTTTCAAGAGATATTTAATTAATGATACATTTTCCCCAAATTATTACACTAGTTTGTAATTGAAGTATTATTACATAATGTCATCATCAACAAAAATAACAATTATCTTAAAAAGTTTTCTTTATTATGTTTAATGAAGAATTATTAAAAATTCTTCATGTAATTATTAAAACAATTTTCAATCTTCAATAAAAAAAAAAACAAAATAAAAATTATATAATTCTTATCACATTAATTTTAAATTATGAACATTTGATTATAAATTATATAATTTAATAGATAAATTTTACTTCTAGCCATTTTAATTCTTTAGTTTCATTTTCTATTTAGTGAAGCATACTATTATGATTTTTATTGAATTTTATAGACTGTCTAAAGCACAACTTTACAATTACTATCATTCATTACAAAAATTTATTTTCTTTGTGCAAATACAAACGTCTAACATAGCGAAACCATCAGTGACAAAAAATATAAAATGCCTTTGCTTCGCTAAAAAATTTGACTCCATATTATAAAAATATTTCACATGTAAATTATTAAACTTTTTAAAGAAATAAATTGTAAGACTTTAAATACAAATTTCTAAATATTTTAATTTCTGCAAGAAAAACAGTGCAACTTACGCACACTAAATTTTTATAAAAGCAGGAATTTTAATCAATAAAATAAATGCATGCTAATTGCTCAACGTTGGAGAAATCTAACATAAACTTTTAACAAATATTTTCGAAGTTCCATTATATGATAAAAATATAATTTCGAATACCATCAACAGTATTTAAATTATTTTATTATGTAATTAATAAAAAAATTAAAAAAGTATTTTTTATTTAAATCAGTTAAAAGCTTTTCTTAAGACTAGAAATTTAATTTTGCTTTATAATTAGTTATATTCCATGATTTCATTTGGGAGTAGAACTGGAAAAAGTAAATTGACAACTGATTTATTAATTGGACATAATTTGTTTGAATATAAGAAAATTAAGACTACTGTAACCACCTAGAAGAATAACTGTGTTGTTACTCTTAAAAAGTCGAAGCATCTCGTACTTATGTGATAGCAATTCGCGGAAACAACGTTCGACTCACGTGACTGAATATTTCAACCACAGAACAGAATAGATAACGAACACCCACTCTCTCAGCAATCGCATCGTTTAAGCGCCAACGTACAATAAAAGAATCACAGGTAGAGAACGCGCCGCGGGTAGGATGAAACAAAGAAAAGATCCCAGTCAACAGAAGCCAAGCAGCCAAAAGGAGCATTTACACTGAACAGACTGAAACTTGAATGACAGGTATGGGGCAGATAGAAGCTGTAGTATGCGAGCCAGTGAATGAAGGGCAGGGCGACCGGTTCAAGGTCGTTGGGTCGCGGTTTTCCTCGATTACCCCCAGGGGTTGTGGAAATTCTCCGTTAGCGTTTGGGGATAGGGATATGCATTCCTAACCGCCCCCTCTTTGGTACCGCCTGAATTCAAATACGGATAAACCCTGGGTCACATGGCATTGACTTCACACAAACGGCGAAAATATCTTCATTTTTGAACGAAGCGTTCGCAATATATTTCAGAATGAAGCAGTATAAAATATTAACAGAAATTATATTTTCGATTCACAACGTGTAAGCAATTATTAAAATAATAATAAAATATTACGTTTTAAAAAGTATTTTAAAAAATGATATTTAATATAAATATTTTCTGATATTCTCTTGTACCTTTTGTTTTGTACCCATAAAAAATATTATTTATTAGTCAAAAAAAATTATATTTAAACTAGAAATAATTTTTGTCAGGGCAGAACAAAATGGAACGAAAAAATATGCTTTGATTTTATAAAATATGAAACATGTAATAATGAATTTTTTTACCTTTGTCATAAAAAGAAACAATGAAAAATTAATTACTTTAATTATTAAAATACATAATTAAAATTTTAAAATCCAGTAGTTGCTTGAATAGAACTAAGTTTGAAATACCATAATATTATTTATCAGAATTTTTAAAATAAATATTAAATTTAAAATATTTTAAAATACATTTTTTTTTTACAGAAATCATTCACAATCCCGTGAAACTATATTTTGTATTGTTAGGAAAAAAAAAAAAAAAAAAACATAACAGACGAAATAACTTATCAATATTTTGGATTTAAAATGTTTCTGAAAAATAAATCCGATTTGATGAGTATTTTTAAGTTAACATAATATTTCAGGGTAGAGTTTTTCTCATTTTCTTTCTTTTAAAAAAAAAAAAAAAAAAAAAAAAAAATTGGAAATTTCCTAATATATTGCTAGAACATTAAATTAATCTTTAGTCAACGACTAACTGATACAATTTTACACTTATTACTAGACGCAACTAGGAAAATATATAATGAGTAAAGTTTAGAACTGTTTAAAGAAAATAAAAATAAATATTGTTTAAAAAAATAAATAAATAAAAGGATTCATTCTAAGTTTTACAGTTAATTATAGGCAAATATGTTATCTGCAAAGCTTTGCAGTTAAAATATGTAAACACTTTATTAAAAAATTCGACAATATATATTTGATTCTTTGAAATTCTTTAAAAAAAAGTTAGTAAAAATTTATTATTTCTAGAGAATAAGTAAAAAAATTTAAATTTTGAAACAACGCAAATAACATTTTTTTAAAAAATACTTGAAAATGGAAAATCTGTTCAGGAAAATTTTATTATTATTATTTATTTAGGTAATTTTCACTTTTAACTCTCTTTAATTTAACAATTATTTTTACTAATTTTTCAAGTACTAAAAAGGTGGAGTTAAAAAGTTGACAATTAGACATTTTAGCACATATTATTTCATAATATCACTGATTTAAACTTAATTTCTGTTAAAATTAAAGGATAGAAATGTTAAGAGAATAAAACAATTGCACAGAAAAAAAGTATAGAGAAAAAATGCGCGTTCGATGTGGGAAAAAAACAAAATCAAATTGGTTTGAAACGAGAAGTAAAATAAAAGGCGATATAAAACAAACGAAAAAATAGACAACTTCGGAAATCAGCTGTAACTAGATGATGTGTAACCAAACAGCTGATATTTTTCACCTGCAAGGCGCGCAGTTCAGAGTTCACAGCCAAGCCTTCTTCCCTTTCCATTACAGACGTCTTTGTAAGTGCTGACCCATAAAACGTGATTAGGGTTCTAGAAAAACGCCACACGCCGTTGCGAATCTTTGTACAAGCGCGAAGAGGAGATAGGAAAAGAGCCACTTGACACGTGTTTGGCCTGGTTAACATTTGATCTCTTGCACATCATAGGTATATATCTACACAGAAAATTTCGGGGATTCATTTGGTAAATAAGGAGGCTGTGTCCGTGTATGTTGACGGCAGCAACTAGTTGAGTGGATGGTGCGAAGAGACTTCAGAGGGTGGGGGCACCGAATGCGGTCTTTTATCGATTTATACGAGGAAGTCGAGGATGCCTCGAAATATTGATCCTGAAGAGGTATATCTGTGGTCCTATGTATTGTTATAGATTTCTAGGACATATTTTTAATGTTAATATTCTGCACCTAGAAATAGGACGTACCCACTTCCATATTTAACATTATCAGCCTGGGACCCAAGTTATGAATATCTCCCGCCTAAGAAATCAAATGTTCTTGAAATCGTTAAAATAGTTGGCAACCCCAGAAAATTTTTAAATTCGTAAAAAATTTACAAAACAATCACGTTTTAGATCTCAATAGAAATTTTTGCAACAAACTGAATGGCAGACATTTGCTGAGGGTACGAAGTTAAGATTCGAACAATCAGTACGCCCTCTACCCAACAATTGCCATTTGGAACGTTATAAATTGATCGATAACAAAATTGTTTTCGAAATTTTTTAAACTGTAAATTAACATAGTTTTTAAAAAATAAATTATATGCAATAAATAAATATAATTTATTCCTCCCTCTATACTTAGTGATCAATAAAATGGTTAAATAGTTCTGTTTTATTTCAGGATACCTAATGAATTAGAAGTTTATTGTGGAAATAAACTATCGGAGACGATAATTTGTTATATTGTCACAAACAGATATCTATTTTGAAACTTTGTATCAGAGAAATTCCAACACACAGTAAATGGAAATCATCGATATACGAAGAAAAATAATAAATCGTCGACAAAAATGAAATAAGATTATTTGTGAGGAAAACTAAATTGAGATGACATTTGAATCGGAGATTCTGATACTGTCTCTTGACATGTAAATGCTAACAGGGAACCACTGAATGAAACTTACGGCACCATTCATTCTTTATCAATATATTTACAAGCGATTTATTGCAGCATAAAGATTGCAATAAGAACATAAAATGAATCCCATTAACGTTTCACTCGAGTCATCAGCATTTTATGAATACATAGTATAAGTTTTAGAGTTCATTTCTATAAAATAAACAATTTAAAACCTAAAATGCATATTACATTGAGAAAAGCTGCATTATTTTTAATCAAAAATAATTTTGATTTTGCTAATTATTATTACCATTTTGTATTTAATAAATCATTTTATCTGGTTACCGTATGACGTCAAATTGGAAACGAGCATTTTATCTTCCACAATGTTAATAATTTTCAATATTTATAAGTATACTATGGACAAGCATGAAATATCACACGTCATGTACGTTAACTCGCAATTAAAATTACAGAAATAAGAAAATTTTTCAGAACACAAAGAATTTAATTTCTCTTTAAATTATAAAAAACATCGTAATGTGGTTTAATCGTTTTATATTTTTAATTACACTGAGAAAAAAATTAAATTATATATATAGGTATTTATATACTTTAAATAATCGAGACTTTGTGAACTTTTTATGCAAGAAAAGAATAATCTTTTTCATTAATTAAGCGATAACAAATTCATATTTAGTATTAATAATAACTATTTCCCGAAGAAATATTTTTTGTATGGAAAATTGCTTATGATATCTTGTAACTGATTTTATCCTGTTTCATTAGCATTTAAAGTTATTCCTTCAGTACAATATCAAAGTAATCTATATTTTTAGGTTTTTACATTTTAAATGTCTTCTTACTCAACTTTCGATGTCTTTTTTAAATTACTAAAAATATTCAAGGAAAAGCTATTTATGTCGTTTAATTGACGATTAAATTATATCGTTAAAAGATAACAAATGTTAGCAAGAATCGAATGAGAAAATACTAAAATACGAATATATTTTTACAATACTGAAATTATGATTTTCAATTTTCCCCGCGAAAATGCAGATTGCTTGCCTTTTCTTTACTAGAATAATTGGCGCAAACGTTAATTTATAAAACATTTATTAATTTAATTCACAATATTTAAAACATACCGCGATTGAAAAACGCTATACTTACAGTCATTCTGCATAACACGCAATATACAAATAGTTTATTATTATAATTAAACTTCAAAATATCCCTTCGGGGCTTTTCGGGAAACAATTTCGTTAATAAAAATACTCCTGATAGTTATTACTAGCCCAAAAAACAAGAAAGAAAAAAGTTGTTTGTCGCGATATGTTCGGCATACAAAAAGGGACAAACAATCACGAGTAAAGAAATGGACATCTTCCTCGGGTGAGTGCTGCTGAGGTGAAAAGAGGGACGGGCTAGGATCGCGATCAGACGGTCGCGTGTCCCGTTAAACGCTTCCTGCACGCCATATCCCTTTCCTGGATTCTGGAGCGGTAGGATTGGTTTCGGTTCACGGAATTCGGGTCTCTTCACTTCATCGTCAATGGCGTGAAAGCGGAATACCTCAAGTTGGGAAACCGCGAAAAAATACTGCTGCTCAAAGAATCAATTGTCTTATAAGTCAGAATTAAGAAAATCTAAGGGTATACTTATTTACATAAATGTTTTTTTTTTCCTCTTCAAAATAATGAATATTGTATTCAAAAATGCTGAATTAATAAAGTACATGGGGGGGGGGAGAAAAGTTTGTTATGTAATTTAAAATAGATTTTCACCTGATAAAGTCTTGGGAGAAAATTTTAAATTATAAACTTTTAAAAATATCAATCTCAGCACATTAAAAGAAATTTAGGAATAGTTATTAAATATAGTTATTTGGGTCCGTTATGCGGTTTTCCGCATTTTTTTAATCTTCTGTAAGAAATGATAGGACTTCCTTTCTTGTTAGCAAAAATAAAGAGATCATACATTCCCTTTTTCCTAAGATTGTTGGTTACCTAATATTTGAACATCTTCAGATTTCTACTTCAAATTTAAAAGATACCTTAGGTACATTTACAATCATGCTGTGATTCGTTACTTCAATGATTCTCATATGTTCAATTCAAAATAAAGAAATCACAAGTTGACTAAAAATCAAAATTTTGCGCGTGAATCTAAATGCAATCATCCATTCTGGCATCTTTCCTCAGATAAAATTTCGTGAAATGTTTTAGTCAAAACTTTAATAACATATTTACTATTATATCTTCGTGAAAAATAAAATAATATTTCTAATTGCATAAAAAAATTTTTTAATAGCATATACTTTCTTAAAAATTCTCTGAGTAAACATCTTCATTCAAATTGATTGTACTGGTATTAATTAGTAAAAGGGAATACTTTTAAATACAATGACAATGTTTAATAATGTTCCATTTTATACATCACATGAGTTTTTATATTTTCAAAGATAAAATTATTTTTTATGAAGGTTCCTTTTTTAATTATGAACCATACTTTAAATTGTTTCGATTATTATGTGAAAAATGGAAAAGATGAACAGGAATCGTGAGAATTTGGGATTCGTTCTACCTTTTATTATTTAAAGCATGTGAATATTCTACGTCCTTGGAAGTGGCTTTGATTTTTGTCTTCTGAGCCTGACAATAGCGGCGATGAGCAATTAGGATCCATTGCAAGTGTGGATATAAAGATAACGCACTTTGTGTGACAATAACAAAAGGAAATCAAATTTCTCTTTACCTGGGCATTGCACAACCACAGGTTTTCGGCAAAAAAATGTACGCACACGAATCGCTTATTAAGACACTTGGCAATGGATGATTCAGCGATTTCAC
Source organism: Latrodectus geometricus (assembly GCA_026290005.1). Classification (NCBI taxonomy): domain Eukaryota; kingdom Metazoa; phylum Arthropoda; class Arachnida; order Araneae; family Theridiidae; genus Latrodectus; species Latrodectus geometricus. The sequence goes on along the minus strand of JAPDSC010030384.1, from coordinate 183,958 downwards.
CCTGAAATGTTCCGGATGTCGTCAGGCGAGGATGTCGAAAGACAAAATACTGGGGTGATACCAACGGCAAAGGTGAGGACAAAGGTAAGGATTTTAAGTCACGTAAACGAAAGTTTGAAAGGAAAAAAAAAAAATTTAGATTTCTTGAATATTAGCGCGGTAGAGGTTCTTAGAGTATATAAAAATAAGATCCATCTCTTTTAGAGTTTTACTTATTTTTTTTCAAAATTAAATAAAACATACATTGTAAAGGAAGCGATTATTTTTCATCATTTAAAGCAAAGTTTGTGGCTATTTGAGCCAAATTATATGATAGCGTACTAAAAATCTAAAAATTAATTATTACCAAATTTTATTTAAAAAAAAAAAAAAAAAAAAAAAAAAAAAAAAAAAAAAAAAAAAGTCATTTTTCTAAGATTATGCTTAACAAATTTATACATCACAATATTACCATGCATATTTATTTTAAAAAACTATAATTTTAAGCACACTTCAGTTTATACACTTAAACGTTTTCAAAATATTGTTGAAACAGAGAATTTTTTTTAAATAGTTATAAATTGTAATCGTGAGACACTGAATTGGTATAATTTATTCCAAAACTCAAACTAAAAAATAAATAAAAATAAGAAACTTTTAAATTAACAAAAATATTTTTTTTTTTATTACCATTATGATTAGAATTGAATCTAACATCAAAATTACTTTAAATTAGTTTGTAATCCTTACCCCCAAAATACATTCCCGTTACTCATTTTCCATTAAAGCACAATTTGGCTTTTCTAAACTTTCTCAAACCGATAATTTCATTCTTCATTTCAAACACTCTTGATGTAATATCAACATAAAAGGAGAACCATCACGCTTTTTTTAACATTCTTATTCTAGATTAAATAGCAAGTTTCATGGTCTCCAAATTCTGATTTATATTATCAAAAATTATTAATTTCAAAAAGTAAAGGACAGTACTTCAGAAAACTGTTACAATATCATGACAGTTTTTTATGAAGTATAGCTTTCATGAACCTGGAAATGGAGGCTTTGACAATTTCAATTTTCATTCGCCATTCCCTCGCTCTCATTTAGAAAGTTGAAGTTTTAATTTTCGCATTACCGAACATTATTAAAAATAAACCAGATCCTATTTTCTTATCTAAAAAATTTATTATCCTATTATTTTATAAATTAAATGCATTTTTGCCATGTTTAAAAATAATTGTCATTTTAGCAAAAAAAGTTTTCATAAGTAAGAATCCGTAACATCACATTAAAAATTAAGGTAATTAAAAAATAGCATCCCATTTTTTATTTTTACTTATTTATTTATTTGATATTTTCAAGCAAGATATCCTGTATTTTATACAAGATAAAAATAATTGGACTTAGTAGTCGCGCTATAGTTACTTTTTGCACGTGAGGGCACTTAATCTAACGATTTAAAGTAGATTCCTAACCATTGTAAGCAACCACGTCCGAAATAAGAATCGAATCCAAGAAACTTCAACTAAAGGGCAAAATGCTAAACACGCTGCAACCAGCTAAACTGAAGGGTCATTTTTTTACTAGAAAATGTTAATTAATCTGAAAACTACCGTTTAAAGTAAATTTAAAGACATCTACGTCCGAAGAAAGAATCGAAATCACAATCTGTTGAATGAAACACCAGAAGGCAAATCAATCGTCTGGCGGCTTAATGTTTACATGTTTAACTATCAACAAAATAATTTTGCAAAAAATTAATGTGTTAATTATATTTATTATGAATATTTTTCCATGTTAATAATAATTACTTCATCCTTTGTTAATTTAAAAATCTTTATTTTTATATAAAAAAAATGAAAGCTTTCATCATTTAATTGCCTTCTATTTTTTCTTTATTCTTATAATTAATTTCAGAAAATTTGAGATAAGTTTAAAAGATTTTAAAGTTTTAAAAGATTTAAAAATATCCATTCAGACTATGGAAAATGTCCACACCTTCATTAACCACATTCTTCAGTTTGATAATCTATTTCCGCTCTGGGGATGATAAAATTAGATGCTATTTTTCATAGTTACATTTAGCAGTCAAAGGTTTTCTTTTATGAGCTTCAGGAGCACAAATATTAATGAAAAATATTACACATATTGAGACTTGAAATAAAGTAATAAAACAAACTCACATAGTCATGAAAGGCTTTAGCTTCACTAGAATGTTCACACGTATCTCTTCTTTCAGGGGCCGCACAATACAAATCCCAAAATACACTGAAAAGAAAGAAAAATTACAATTCTACCATAGAAATCAATGAAATTCTTAAATTGAGTCTTAAAAGTTCACCCTAATACAAGTATTATATATATATATATATATATATATATATATATATATATATATATATATATATATATATATATATATATATATATATATA